>JAVHNL010000422.1:0-215000 GCA_031216105.1 Dalbergia cultrata | reverse complement strand
TATTTCAAAACAATTTATCAATTAGAAAGCGTATTGAACAAAATTCCCAATTTATGGAACCTAGGGTTCTTACGGATTAGAGAAAAATCAAGTCTTGACACTATCCACTACAACCTATTAATATTAGAGCTTCTAACTTACTAGATTTATACTAAAAATACCAAGCATATATTCATTCACTGTTTTTTAAGAGCTCACTAGTTTTAATATATATCCTAGAGTAACCAAAGAGAGGATGAATTGAGATTGGAGACTTATCTTAAATTTTAGAAGCTAATGGATATCAAGTTTTGATGATAAAAATTAATAACCATGTGATTTAGTGGTTGAATGTGGGGAAAGAAATGAAAATGGAGGAGAAGAAGAAGAAGAATGGACGGGAAGCAAAGAGGGATAGGGACGCGCTTCTTTTGAGGGGAAGGGGGTGGTTCGGTGGTTTTAATCCACCCCCTTCACTTTTTTATTTTTTTAATAGCTAAACCAAATTATCAAGTTGCCCCCACTTATTTTTGTTCTCCCCCTTAAAGGAAAGATGCCGTCTGACAAAGTACTTTCAACTTTGGGTACTCTAACTTCTGAAGAAGCTCACTAATACCATAATCATGCAAGATAATGTGATGATAATTTGGAAGTTGATATCGTTCCTTAGCCATTCATTTATTTTGGTTAATCCTTCCCCTGTGTAAGTGCAATGAGTCTCAGATACAATTAATTTAGCCACATCATGAACATCATCATGCATTCTTGCCCATTCGATTCCACCATCAAGCAACAATGAAGAGGCCCTAAGGTCTTTTATCAATGTGTGTTGTCTATTTCTTGCCTGTGCCAACGTGCTCATATCTTTATGCACGCCCAATCCCCAGCAAACTTGAAGTAGCTCTTCAGTGTGGATACCAATACCAACTTGTCAAAAAGAACCTATAAGCAATAATAGTGACTTGAGCTCCTTACGTTTTAGACGTTCGTAACTCAACTTCAAAAGGCGGTTGACTTCATCATTACCACTGTTTGATTGCAATCTTGTTAAAGTATCTTTCTAGACACGAACATCCAGCTCTTTTTTAGATACTTTGCGACAATATCTATCAAAAGGGGCAAACTAGCACAACATGTGACCACATCAACTACAATAGAGTTTATACTTGGGTGTTTAACTACATCGCCTACTATCTTTTCAAACAACTTCCGACTATCTCGTTTAGAAAAACTTCAAGAGGAAAACATATTTGGGTATTCATCCTTTTGCTCAACACATCACGATCTCTAGATGTCAAGACCAACTTGCATTCTTTGCGATCAGCACACTAAGGAACCCCCAACTCTCCCAACTTCAGCTCATCCCAAATGTCATAAAAAATAATAAGAATACTCTTCTCATTGCTTACCCTTTCACGTAATTCTCCTGCTCTTCCTTCCTCTGTCTCTGCTTTTAATCCCGGACACAACCCGTCAGCAAGTTGGCCTTGGATTCTTCTAAAATCTGGAGTATTGGTTATAGAAGTAACAATAAGCACAACCTCAAATAACCTCTCTGTCTTTGCTTGGTGCGCTAACTCTTCCATCAGTGTCGTCTTACCAACACGGCCCATCCCATACACCCCAATCATGTTGATGTCAGGATCCTTCGATGCCTTCTTAATCTCATTCAATATTGGCATTCTAGACTCCAGAGCTTCATAACCTCCAGCAGATGAAGAGGTTGTCGTTTGAGGAGGGACAGGGAAAGAACTTTTCTTATATGGTTTTCCATCATCAATGATTTCAGAAATTTTTCGTGCCATCTCCTTAGCCCCCATGCTTAGCTTGAATCTTATGCACAGATTTGGAAATGGCCAAATCAAGCATCTAACTTCTCCATGGCCATCATTGTCTTCATTAATCAGTTTATCGGCGTCAGCAATAGTGACTTGCACTCTATCCAACCAGTCCTGGACAGCAGCTGCAATATCTTCGCCATTTTTTTTGAGCATCTTCAACAGTTCGTAGCATATCAATCCTGTCGGCCTTCAGCTTCCGAACTTGGGTTCTGAGTTTGTCAAGGTTGCTCTTGTACGAGGTAAGGTAGCCAAATTATGGCCCAACAAGTGAAAATATGAACCCAGAATTTCTAGCAATTGCAGTAACAATTTCCATCTCTTTCCTTTAGACAACTATAGGCTCAGGCAACTGTCCATGAAGTATTACATTACATTAAAAGCATTTCAAATTGGAAGTAATAGAATATCAAACGATTAGTTTTTTTGGTGTGAACTGCGTGGGCACTCGATGTGTCTTGTTGATATAGGTGTCAACAGCTACAAAAGCTTCTAAAGGCAGAAATATAATGAAAAAAAAAAACAGAAAAAGCAAGAAAAACAAACTATATATGGCCTTGGGTTAACAGAAAGAAAAAAAAAGAGTTAGTGTTCATTTTAGTCCCTCACTTTTTATTATTGAGTCATTTTAGTCCCTGACTTTTAAAATGAGTCAAATTAGTCCCTAACATTACAAAATGTGAGTCATTTTAGTCCTTTAACCCAATTGTAGTTGATTTTCTATCAATTAAATGATGATTAATAACATTAAGTGATACCTTGACATACCATATGTCATCTAAAGTAGAATATATTTTAAAATGACTTATTTTGATGTTTAAAATTATACAAAATAAGTCATTTAAATATTCATTATACATTTTAAATTGACTTATTTTGTACAATTTTAGATACCAAAATAAATCATTTTAAATTTCATTCTACTTTAGATGACATATAGTATGATAATATATAACTTAATGTTACATATCATCATCTAATTGATAAAATGTTAAATAAAAGTGGAATAAGGGACTAATTTGACTCATATTTTGTAATGTTGGGGACTGATTTGACTCGTTTTAAAAGTCAGGGACTAAAATGACTCATGAGTGAAAAGTGAGGGACTAAAATGAGCATTAACTCAAAAAAAAAAGATGTTGGGAAAATGGAAAGAGTATCACCAAATTATACTGCCACAACTTTGAAATTAACTTTGGTCTATTATCATAATAAAAGTATAAAGTAATCAATGCAATGCAACACTTAAAAACAAAAGTCATGAAAAATGACGCTAATTCTAGTAATTAACTTTTTTTTTGGTTTTCCTCTTCTTCAAGCAACACCCTCCCATCCTAATGCCATCCCTTGCACTCAACAAGACAATGCTACCATTGAAATGAGAAGTCATCAACAACTCTTTCTGACCATTATGAATTTAAACCTTTGAAAGATCTATACAAGTGTCCTTAAAGAGAAAACAAATTGACAAATAAGAGTGCATTTGGATTAAATTGTTTTAGCACAAAATTACTTTTTTATCTCAAAAAATTAATTTTTATATATTTGGATAATTTTTTAAAAATAATCAGAATTTTTAATTTTTTTAGTGAAAAAATCACTTTAAAGCTCTTTTTAATTATATATAAAATTTAAGTTTTATAATAATTTTTTTTTTATCCTATGATCAATTTTTTGAAAATTACGAAACAAAAGCAACTTGACAACTATGGGTTAACTGGAAATTTTTGTCTAAATGGGAGGGAAAAATAAAAAAGAGAAACTACTATGAAAGAAAGAACGCGCTTACCTGTTTCCGTTTCGACTAGTGTGTCAATCACTGGTAGATATATTCTTCTCTATGATTAATTCCCTCTTGTTGTGCACGCTACCATAGAAGCAAGAATTGCTAAGATCCTTTCGAGGTACAAGTAAGAGTAGGACATTAAGCAAATAAAACTATATTTGGAGTAAGCCGATCATGACAATTCACTGTCGCAGTGTTGAAAATTGGGAAAATTACATTTAACTCCTGATATTCATGGATGTTATTTTTATTCCCTTCTAATTTTAATCTTATATCAATCCAACTTTTGTTTTTGTAATTTCTTTTAACTTTTTTAACTTCTTTCATTATTTTTATAAGTTCTCCCAATTCTCTATGCATTAAGAAAAACATGTAAATTGGTTTGGATACTTTTCTATTTGTAGGGATCCTTAGTTGATTTGCAATTTGGCCATGTTCTTTTAAAAATATGCAAATCGGTTTGGATACTTTTCTATTTGTGGGGATCCCTATTTTTGCTAACAGATCAATTTGCGAGTTTCCACTTTGGCTTCTATTTCAGAGTTATTATTATGGGAAAGTTTTATTTTCACAATTTCATTTTGTAAAGTTTTGCTATTTCTTACTTTTCTTCCCTCTTCACCTAAAAATTAAACGATCTTGACGCCAACCCTCCCCGCCCGCACCCACAAACCAAAGCCACCATTGAAACGAAAAGTCATCATATTTCCTTAATAAATGGGGAAAATAAACAAGGAGAAGTTATCAAATCTTTTGGCCATTGTGAATTTTACCAATGAAATACAGACAAGGACACAGACATAGAATATGACACAATACAAACACATCAAAATTAAAAAATTATACAATACGAAAACAACTATATGATAGGAGCTTAGGAGGGTAAATGGACATTTCAAGACTTGAATTATTGACTTGATTTGCATCATACATATGTTCCAGTCCATGTTGGGCCAAGTCTAGTTTATTTATTTTATTTTATTTTATCAGTTTTTATTTTAAAATATTTTAAGACTTGTTTTATTTTATGTTTGTTAAGCCCAATTGGTAGTGTAGTAATTTGGGCCTAGTCTGGTAGGGTTACGAAATAGATTTAACCTAAATAAGAGGTATAAATACCTCCAAACTTAGCAGACACAAAGTTTAGCTTTTTGATTGAATGAAATTTCTTGGTTTCTTTTAAGAAACTTTGTATGTGCAAGTGAGGTTGAGTGATTCCCTCGGCTTGTTACATCAAGAAGCTGAATAGAGGATTATAAGGTAGAGTGATTCCCTTGTAGTATTTTATTTGGTTTTCAATCCTATCATCTTTATCAATTGTGTGTTGAGATTTCTGAATTTGATATCTACAGGGTTCCGCATCATTTGGTATCAGTTTCAGGCATCGGATAAATTTTTATTTATCTAATTTTATCTTTTTCTTTCAATTCCGACATCATCTTCAATTTTTTTTTCTTAGCTAATTGTTTTTCACGGTTCTGTGTCTTGTTTCCTTTTTTTTAAAAAAAAAAAAAAAAAAAGAAACCTTACCTTGTCTTACCTGTTCACTTCGTGTGACATTCCCCTTCTTTACTTTTTCTTTCATTTTGCAAGGCACGTTCCAGTAGCTTTAGCGCATAAGTTCTTTATTTTCCCAAAAACAAAAAACAACTTACCTGTTGGTCATTTTTTCCTTTTCGTTCACGAGCATGTGCGCAGATCTTAAAAAAAAATAATAATAAAAGAAGAGGCGCTAAAAAAAGAGCCAAAAAAAAATTCAGATTTTTTTCTTTTATTATTGTTATTATTTTGTTTTGTCCTTCCATTTTTTTTTTTTAGTCTCATTATTTCTTTCCAATTCTTTGTTTATTCCTTGTGTCATTTAAATATTATTTGAAACTTTATCTTATTTGAGCTTATTTGGTTTCTGAAGTGCAACATTTATAAGGGATCCAGAGTGGTAAAAGGTAAGAATGGTAAGTACAAAAGAGGGTAAAAATCATATTGAATGCAAACACAAGTGTCCACTTTTGAGTGAAACACGTAAGTGAGTGCTTTGTGCAATTGTCTCTTTTACTACTTTGCAGGTTGTTATGGCTATTAACATATCTAGGAGTAGGGATGGCAATGGGGAGCTGAAGGCGCGGGGACCCACGGGGACCCCAGAAGTCGGATCCCCGCGTGCAGGGATTTTTGTCCCCACGGGGACGGGGACGGGGTTAAAACTCCCCCCGCAGTAAATTCGGGGACGAGGACGGGGATCATGCCCCCCGCCCCGCGGGGTCCCCGCCTCGAGGGTATTTTTGTAATTTTGAATATAAATTAAATTTTTATTAATTTTTTTCAAAAATAGATATTATATTATACATTTATAGTTTTATACTTAGCAACCTAACCCTAATTTCACATTCCCCCTTTCAAAATTCGCGCAGCCCACACCACACAAGCACACACCCACGTCTTTTCTATCGTTGCCGCCTCCCCCTCCTTCCAATCAGCCACTGCCAGTCACACTCACACAGAGCACACTTGAAGATCCGGCATTCCGGCGGCCTCTCCCCTTTCTCGGCCTCTCCCCTCTCTCGGTCTCTCGAGCTCTCGGCCTCTCCCCTCGCCCAGTCGCTTCCTTCATGGCCTCAGGCGCTCACGGACGCGAAGCTCCTTCCCTCTCTCGGTCTCTCCCTTCTCTCGGGCTCTCGGCCTCTCCCCTCGCCCAGTCGCTCCCTTCACGGCCTCAGGCGCTCACGGACGCAAAGCAAGGAGCTGCTACGAGCTTCGATTTGTGACGGAGGCACGGAACTTCGATCTGCCAGCAACGCCGGGAGCCCGTGACGGTTATTTCAAGTGCTCTTTAACTCTTTATTTCGAGTACTTGGAGCTTCCATCTGTCACGCTTTGATACTTTGAAAGCAAGTACTCTTTAACTCTTTTGTGGTTCTTTCTACTGCTTTGTGGTTTTTAATTTGCTGATTTGTGGTTATTTGAAGAATGCTTTGGATAAATGTTAAATTGTGTAAATTTGGTGTATGTTCCTGTTCTCATTCAGCAAAAAATTTAAGAATTGGCTTAATGGTTAAATTAGAAATGGAAAAACATTAAGAACAATTATAACTGATCTGACCATAATATCTGCTGATACAATGGATTAATTTTTTTATTTTTGGGTCTTTATTTTTTTTGGGTTTTGATTTTCTATATCATCTTTATTTTGGGTCTTTATGTTTTTGTCTTGATTTATTAGGATCTTTGATTTATTTTGGTTCTGTATTTGTTTCTTTTTTCTGGGTCTTTGATCCTCTATTCTGATTTCTTCAACCATTTGTTTGTAGTTTGTAGCATGAGTACTCCTGGTCAATCCTCTTCTGCCCCTGTAGGAAGCAATATGGTTATGGCCACACCACCATCAACCAGTCGGGCCACACCATCATCAGACTGCCTTCAAATCTGCTGGAAAAAGACCAAGAAGCTCAATCTCCTTCTCAGACTGAAACACAACCTGTCACTGGACACAATTGCAACACAAGAGGAAGTCCTAATAAGAGAGGATTAACTTCAGAAGCTTGGGACCATTTTAAAAGACAGAAGATTGATGAAAAGTGGAAAGCAATTTGCAAGTATTGAGATAAAGTTCTTGGAGGAGACACTAAAGCAGGTATTAAACACCTACATGATCATATAAGGACTTGCAAGCTTCGAATTGTAAGGGGTCCAAAACAAGCAAAAATTAATACCATGGCTCAACCATCAAGTTCAATTGGAGATGGGTTGAATCAATCATATTTGGAACCTTCAATTTCAATTAAGATTTTTCAAGATCAAAACTTGCAAAGATGATTGTATTGCATGAGTATCCTTTGGAAACTTTGCTTAAGCCAATTACACGGAACACTGTGAAGTCAGATATAATGAAATTATATGACCATGAGAAGACAAAGATAACGAAGATTCTTTCAAAGATTCAAAGTTGGATTGCAATAACTACATATATGTGGACTGCAAGTAACTAAAATAGAGGCTACATGTCTATCACAACCCATTTCATTGATGATGGTTGGACTTTGCAAAGTCGACTTGTGAGGCAACTAATTAATCCTCATTATTGCTATTTCCTTTATTGGTAAGTCATGATTGGTATTTATATGTGTCTATGATATTTACTGTTTTAGTGATTTACTCTATGTTCATTTATGTGCCTGCACCACATACTGCTGAGGTTCTCTGTCAAGTTTTGGTTGATTGTCTATTTGATTGGAATTTGGATAGAAAGATTTCAACCTTGATTGTTGATAATTGTAGCACTAATGATGCCATGATTGAGCATTTCTTATAAAAGATTCCGAGTTCTTCTTTTATGAGGGGTGGGTCATTATTCCATATGCGTTGTTGTGCCCATATACTTAACTTGATTGTAAAAGAGGGATTGTTTACCATAGAGGAATCTATTCACAAGATTAGGGAAAGTGTTACATATTGGGTTGCAACACCAAAGAGAGAAGAGAAATTTGCTGAAGCTTGTAGACAACTGAACACTCCATATTCAAAAAAATTATGTCTTGATTGTAGAACTAGATGGAACTCCACATATCTAATGCTTGCATCTGCATTTCCTTATAAAGAAGTTTTCAAACGTTTGAAAGTCCGTGACACTAGTTATAAGTGTTTGCCAAGTGATGATGATTGGGCCATGGCATTAGAAATTTATGAGAAATTGGAAGTGTTCTATAGTGTGACTGAATTGTTTTCTGGCACTCAATATCCAACATCCAATCTCTATTTTCCAAAAATTTGTGAAATTAGATTGTCTTTGAATGAATGGCTTTTTTCTGAAAATTTCACTATACAAGTTTTGGCAGCAGATATGATTACAAAGTTTGATAAGTATTGGGGAATGATTAATGAGGTGATGGCTATAGGGGCTGTTTTGGATCCTAGGTATAAGATAAAGTTGTTGAACTACTTTTTTCCTATCATGTATGACAATGAAAGTGACAGACAAATAGGAAAAGTGAAAAAGTTAATGGAAAATTTGGTGAATGAATATCAAGCTAAAGATAGGAATAGGAGCCAAGTTCCTACATCTAGTGATTCTACTTCATCTTCAATGGTTACTGATGGTAGTTCTTTTTCAAGAAGAGAAAAATGGAAGTGCAATTACTTAAAATATGTTCAAGATACTGCTAGAGAGGATAATATCAAGTCTGAGTTGGATTGTTATTTGGAAGAGCCTGTCTTGCTTGATAAATCAAATGAAGAGAATTTTGACATATTGGGTTATTGGAAGAATATTGGTGTTAAATATCCAACTTTGCAAAGAATTACAAGAGACTTTTTAGCCATTTCGATATTCACAGTTGCTTCAGAGTCAGCCTTTAGCACTGGTGGTCATGTTTTAGTCCTCACCACAGTAGGTTAAATGCAAATACAATTGAGGCATTGATGTGTACTCAAGATTGGCTGCGTGCTACAATTTTAGGTAATGTTATGTTATATTTTGTCTATTTTTTATGTTTGCTAACATTTCTAATATTTCCTCTTAATTTGTTATGATTGTTAGTTGCTTCAAAAGGTAAAGCAAAAGATCTGTGTCTCACAGTACTTGAGGACAAAGATGTGGATGATAGGGTATGTAAATGAAATCTTATATAAAATTTCATGTAGCTTTAATCTTGTAAGACTTGGAATTAATGTGTTTTTTTTTTTTGTAGGCAAGCACCACTCAAGCAAAATGACTATGAAGACTAGCTGGGCAACAAAGCATCACTCATCTTTGCATTGTAGTGTTTTCAGTTTTTATTTTTTTAATGATTTTCTGCTGGTTCTGTTGGAGATTATGTTTTGGACATGATGGTTTTGTTTTGGAGATTTTCTACTAGTTCTGTTTTGTTTTGTAAGTTGAAGTTGATAACTTAGTGTTGTAAAGACTTAAGTTTTTAAGATTTATGGTGTTAGAATGTTAAATTAACTATTTTTAGTCCTTTTTTTTTTTTAAATTTGGGCTATTTATTAAATATTTTTGGCCTTACAGGTTTATTTCTCTCAATTTTGCAAGTCCCCGCGGATCTTCCCGCGAGGATCGGGGGCGGGGGGAACTTTCTCCCCACGGCAGGGATCGGGGATGGGGTCAGGGACTTTCCTTGGGGTTCGGGGCGGGGAATGGGGTACTACTCCCCGCACTTGCCCCGCCCCATTGCCATCCCTATCTAGGAGTGATAAAGATGCTGATAGAGCAAATGCCATAAAACTCTTTCTATGCCAATATCAACAAATAAATAGCAGATTAGATGATATGGAAGTGCGACTATAAAAGGTGTCCCAATCTAGGTCCAAGGGTAGTGTCAAGGTTATTCCACGAAACCAATATCGTCACAATGATTCTTATCATGAGCAATTTGAGGAGGAGTTTGATGCTAATTTTATTTGGCATAGAAGAGTTAGAGATAACATGAAGAAGAAGTATCCGAAATCACACCGTGACAAAGATACCTCTAATTTATCTTCTCCTACTACCACTTCGAGGCATACTAATATTATGTGCTCTCAATGTTTGAGATTGGATCCTTGTGGATATGATTGCCCAATTAAGAAAACCTTGGATGTTAGGAAAGATAAAGTTGTGTCTGATTCTGATAATGGTTATGAGTCTATTGATAATGATATTATGCCATCTTTGGAGGATTGCTATGATAACAATGAATATGTTGACATTGTTGAGCATGGTGAACCTGTTACTACTAGGCCTGTATTGGATTTGCAAGTTCATGTGGACAACCTAAAGCACAGTGAACATATTATTGTGCCACTATCTCTCAATGAGGTGTATATTGATCAAATCAAAATTGAACAATATTCTCTTGGGAATTCAGAGCATGAAGTATTAGAAAAAGAAGAGCGAATAGAGGTCAAAAGCAAAAAGAATGCAGCAAAAAACTCATTGGTAAGTGTAAAGGAATAACAGAGTGTGAAAAATGAGCAGTGTGACAAAGTTAAAAGGATACAATATTTTTGTCCAAAAGAGGAAGATTTGCAGGGTATTTTGTTCGGCATTAGAACTTTTGTTCCAATGTGGTTCAATGAAGTTTCACTCTCTACAATTGTATTTCCACCAAACTTTCTATATCATTTTATCTCTTTCTTGCAAGCATTTGAAGATGTTGTGTTTAACCCTAAACCATGTTTGGTGCTAACAAGGACAAATAGAAACATCTACAAGATTCGAGGACGAATCTTTTTTGAGGAAAGAGGGAATGATATGAGCTTAGGAAGACAAATAGACATTTCAAGACTTGAATTATTGACTTGATTTGCATCAAGCATATGTTCCAGTCCATGTTGGGCCAAGTCTAGTTTATTTATTTTATTTTATCAGTTTTTATTTTAAAATGTTTTAAGACTTGTTTTATTTTATGTTTGTTAAGTCTAATTGGTAGTGTAGTAATTTGGGTCTAGTCTGGTATGGTTAGGAAATAGATTTAACCTAAATAAGAGGTATAAATACCTCTAAACTTGACAGGCACAAGGTTTAGCTTTTTAATTGAATGAAATTTCTTGGTTTCTTTTAAGAAACTTTATGTGTGCAAATGAGATTGAGTGATTCCCTTGGCTTGTTGCATCAGGAAGCTGAATAGAAGATTTCAAGGTAGAGTGATTCCCTTGTAGTATTTTATTTGGTTTTCACTCCTATCATCTTTATCAATTGTGTGTTGAGATTTCTGGGTTTGATATCCACGAGTTTCTGCATCACTATGTATGACTAAAAATTTTAAAAAACTGATATATTATTCAAAGCATTCCTGCTTGATAAATTTAAACTTTTGGAACATTCAGTTTCACACTCATTTCTTCATAGGGACAACAAACTCAAGTATATTGACAACTGACAGTGGTTGTTGGAGAGTGAAAAATAGAGTAAAAATGTCCTAAATGAGTTTTATACATAAAATTTTAAATGAAGCTCATTTAAAAAAATTTTATTGTTATTTTTACTTCTCTACAAAATACACCTTTAATTATTTTTTTTAAAGAAGAAAGAAAGAAAAACAAACTATCATGGAACAAAATGAGAGGGGCGCGCGTACCTATTTGAGTTTTAGCTACAGCTGATGTATCGGTGATTGATAAATACATTCTTCTCTCTAATGCGCCACCGGAAACAAGAATCTGCTAAGGTCCTTGATAACTAACAGCGGTGATAATTGAACTACTGAAGATACTCGTAAATTGAAGTGAAGGCACAACGATGGATAATCGAGAGATTATATCTGTCTATCAAGCAATCAAGTAAATAAAACTATTTGGCGGAAACCAATTAAAGCGCGTTCAATCAAAACCCTAATAGAGCATTAGCCAATATTTAATGAAATAAAATTGAATTGAATTTTTATGTTTAAAATAAATTAGTAAATTAAATAATTGAATTCAATTTTTTATTTGGAATGAGTCTAAAATTAATTAATTTAATTATTTTTACTATTTTATCTTTCATTAATAGGTTGGGAATAAAATATTGTATTTAAGTAAGGTTATTTTGATATTTTCATTTGTTGGAATTTAATTCTCATACCAAATCACATGCTTTTGGGTCTGATTTCAATTCCTTAGTTTTGTTGGGTTTTAATTCCTATGAGAATTCAATTCATTCACTTAAGTTGTTTCTAAAACATGAAATTCAATTTAATTTCTTAATTGAATTAAATTCTAAGGGTTTTCAAACGCTTTGTAAGATAACAATGAAGTTTCCCTTTTATTTCTGGAGAGCCATTTGGCTATTGACACTCCCTATTTATTACTTTCATTTATATTTGCTAAAATACCCTTACTAAAATAAATATATTATAGTTAGCTAACTTTTTTAAAAATTAAATTAAATTTTATACAGTTGAATCCCAATTATTTATTACTACTCTTTATTTATTATTTTTATTTGTGATATTTCTAAATGATTTTAATTAAAAACCTATTTTATATTTATAATCTATTGTTAATATGATATTTTAAATTTATGTTTAATAATTGTAATAATAAATATTAGAAATAACAAATTACAAATATATAATTCAGTCATATTTTTTTCGAATTAGTTTTCTGTAATTAGGTAACCTTTTAAGCATTATTCATTTTTATTTTTATATAAACCAATATAACTATTATGTTTTATATGAAGTTATTTTTTCAATTGCCAAACAGCCCATGTATCGGTGAAAAATTTAATTTTGGAAATGTTGCTTAATTTAATTTGAATTCTATAACTAGAAATGTGGCTTTCATTTTTTTCCTATTGTGTATTTTTAAAGGATATAAAATTATTTTGATGATGAATTAATATTTATGTTTAGCTCTTAGATGATTCAATATTTACTGTTTTCTATGGTTAAACTCATGTTTATTTTTAATATTAATTATTATAATTATTAAATAGAAATTTAAAATATCAAAATAGCAATTTCTAAATATAAAATAAGTTTTTAATTAAATATATTAAAAAATGTCAACAATAAAAACAGTTACTGCTAAGCGGGTCCGGGCATTGATTGAACCAGAAATACACATGCGGTCCAGCTGTTAAACACTTTGACAAATGAAAAAGAATACAGGATTCTACACGTAGGAGGAAAAAACAAATAAAAAAAGCGCAAACCCCTACGTTGTCAATAAAGTTTCTTTTTTATTTTGAGTGTGAACTGACAAATTGTCAATAAAGTTAATGCTAAACGTGTCCGGGATTGATTGAACAAGAAATACACATGCGGTCCAGCTGTTACACACTTTGGGTCTTTGACCAACGAAAAAGAATGCAAGATTATACACTAAAGAGGAAAAAAAAATAAAAGAAAGGGCAAACCCGG
The DNA here is from genome assembly GCA_031216105.1 of Dalbergia cultrata. Lineage (NCBI taxonomy): Eukaryota > Viridiplantae > Streptophyta > Magnoliopsida > Fabales > Fabaceae > Dalbergia > Dalbergia cultrata. The sequence goes on along the minus strand of JAVHNL010000422.1, from coordinate 201,576 downwards.
ACGTTGTCAATAAGGTTTCTTTTTTTTTATTATTTTGAGTGTGAAATGACCAAGCCATTGAATTTAATTAATATTTATTTAATTAGAAATTAAAGTAATTTATATAATGAAATTTCAGAAATTAAAAAATTAATTTTAAAATTTTAATAACTAAAATGAAATAATGACTAAAGTAATACTTTATTTATAAGTAAAATAATATGTATAGAATATTTTTTTATAATAAAAATATTTATATACACTCAATTTATAATAAATTCTACATATGAATAAGTATTTTTTTAATATTTATATATTTTAAATTTTAAATTATGATTTGAATGCTTAATATATTATCATATTTAAGATTTATTGTAAATCTAATTAAGGTGGTAGAATTATTACTTTTTTATAATATACTTATAATATAGAAAAACAAACAAATAAATTGGTGTGCTCAAAGAAAAAAAAAATTGAAATATGTCTTGTGTCTTATTTATCTTTTGCTTATATTTTAAATATGTTTTATAAAAATATTATAAACAAGTCATTTTTCGAAAAGTAATTTGAACATATCAAAATGGAGACATGCGGCGTACAAGCCGATAGCGCAATTAGCAGCGAAATGCAAGGGAGGGTACTCACATGTCCGCATACCTACCTTTCCATTTTATTACGTACATCTTCAACTCTGTACATGAGCACTAATATTATATGAGCACTAATATTATTTGAGCTCAAGATATCATATCAATATATTTTTATTTATTATTAAATGAGATATAAGTCTTAAATTAAGGGGATTCATATTTTATCTAACAGTAAATTGAAATATATTAATATAGTACCCCACAAATGATGAGTACAAACAATATTTTTTATGAATAAATATAAAAAAAGAGTTATGTTATTTATGTTTATAGATATAGACATCATGTGGACTCATATCTCATCCAGTAATAAATGAGATATGTAAGTTGGTATGATATTCCATATCTCATGAGTTTCCATATCTTATTCAAAATTTTTTTGACCTTACTTGGACTTACAATTTCTAAAGCTCCATATTTCACACTACTTAACTAGTTGCTTTCTCAAGATTTTTCTCTTCACAATCTTGCAGATCATAATCTGCTATTTTTTTTAATTTTGATATTGTTATAGTGTCTCAAAAGGAGTTTTTTTTTTAATGAAAAGCTTTCTTAAATTGATCTTAATAAGGTTGATGAAATTTATTTTCCAAATTTAAAGACTTTGACTTACTTAATAATAGTCATATACTCAATATAATTATTATTTTAGATTATCCAAAAGAGAATGTTATGAAGTTAAATTCTATAAGAAGTAGTGAAAATTACTTCACTAATATTGGAAGAAAATTATTGTTTAAAAAATATTATTTATCCTATTTCTTTTATTGAGCTTTAGCTGTATGAAACTCCTACCGTATTATTTTATGCATTGCCTATCAATAAATAAGTGATCTCATCTTATACAGGTGTTTAAATCCACCATAAAATTACTAGAAGTCAGATTGTAATTATTGAATACATGACTTCAATATTTTATGTGTGTTAATTGACCCAAAAATATATTAATTAATTAGAGGAAAAAATTAAGATATATTATTTAGAAAACTTAGTAATGAAAGGTAAAAAATGATATTGGTTCTTTTATATAAATAAAATAATGTAAAATTTAAAAAATTAAACTCCTTTAATATTTTATTATTTTATATTGATTGTTAAATTGTGTTTCTTATTGGTAGGTGATCTTCAATGTAAATATAATTGGCTGACTTCTAATGACTCCCTGCTTATTGATTACTGTTGTCATGTGTTATGGGAACTAAAATTTGTTATAAATTGAAATTATTTTTTTGGCTGGTGGAGTGAAAATTATGTGACACAATGACGCGCTAATTTTTTGGGCATTCTGTTAATTTGTATTCTGATTGCTTCATAACGAATTGAGCAACTAAAATTTCTGCATAGATACTAAACTTTGCAGAAGAAAGGTAGCCTTTTCATAGTCACTTGAAATCCAAAGTCATTTGTGGGATCTGATTACATGAAGATAAAGCTTGCTTTTTATGAGTGCAAGATGAGCTTCATGCACTCATCATAAAGCCCTAATGTTTGCATTTTTGCATGATGCAATACAAATTTCCTGGACATTAGAATGTACACGGACCTAATCACAAGAAATAGGTGTGGGCACATAGCGATAGCATTACCCAAGATGAGTTTTTTTTTTTTTTTATTTTGTCGACACACGATCCAACTAGTGCAAATAGGTGACAAAGGAATGAGTTAAGAAGTCTCAACCACCGCAAAAAACCATGAACCAAGAAGTGGGGCATAAGATCAAGTCAAAGGAAATAAAAGGAAAAAAATAAACAAAACGAAATCTTAGAGACGAAAGTTAGCATAGATTTGTGGCTGTTAAATGGGACCAAGAGTTTTGTCATAACTTATGAAGTACAGATATAGCGACTGTAAGACACATGTCAAACACTGACACTCATACGATACATATTGGACACACATCCATACATGTCCAATTAAAAAAATAATTTTTATGCTCGAACACGAACTGGACACTTCTCTAATTCACTGTGAATATGGCTTGGACACGTCGCGGATAAGTCTGAGTTAATTTTTTTTTTTTTCAAATTTTTAATACCAACATAAGTCAAAAATCAAACCTAGTTATATAGTTGGACATCTACTATTAGGTCATTTTATTTTGAAAATTCTTCAATTGATCACAAAAAAATTAAAAGAAGAATATACAAATACAACCAAAAAAATCAAACAAAAAAAAATAAAAAAAATCATACAACAAATATATATATATATATACACAATGTCCATATTCTATAATTTTTTTTACTTTAATGTGTCTCCATATCAATGTCTATGCTCCACATGTCATAACTGTCCACATTCGCACAGCCTCTTCATTAAGCTACAAAAAATATATTAACTGATCATGAAATAGAGACGAAAAATTTTAGTTCCAAGACCGTGGTGCTATTGCGAACAACATATCGAGTCAATTAGATTTGGCTGGAAACCGTGCTCCTTTGCAAGCCAGTCCAAAACATAGGGCCGCCATTGAATTCTGTATAAATTGTCGTCTGCAATTTGTTTTATAAGAACATAATCAAGAATATGACGTGTCTATGATTTCAATAAGATAGTTCAATGTTACCTATTTCCCTTATTCAGTACCCCTCTGACATGGCATATTTCCCAATTTTCCATGTCTTCCTTTTTGTTCCATCAGGTTGGTGTGGCCATATTTGCCTTTAAGGATTGTGTAAGACAAAGTATGTAAGTAGTAATAGATCACATTTTTTGTGGCCACGTACAATTTAGTCTGCACATTCCACAATTCCCACTGCTTCTTTGCAATATTCACTCACCCAATCTGGGAAAAAGTCTAACCTGTACACTTTTGACTCCTTAATAGAGACAACCATTAAGTAGCAGTGCATTCCTTCATCATTCATTTGGACAAAAATTTGGAATTCTAATAACCGGAAATATGCTACTGTTTTGGTAACTTACATTCCATGATATGTACTTGGGAAAAAACTTTACATATTTCAAAGTCAAACTAAGTTGCATCCATTCCGACGAATATTTTTTGAATATCTCGTTCAAGTTGGTCACTGAATTTACCTCGTCCTGACAATGCAAAAAAAGAATTATAGTCGATGTATTTTACAGTATCAATGCAAGGGAGTGGCACAAGAAACTATAACTAAACTTTCAACTCAGCACAAGAAACTATTAACTTCAACATAATGATTAGCTTGAATTAGAAGACACAATAAAATAAATTCAATTAGTTTGTCAAGTTTAATCAAACAAATATAATAGCCATAAGCTATATCAAAGTGTCCCTTTATTATACTATATTGTGCTGAAATCCTCGTACGTAAGATGGTAAAAGTATTTGATTAGTTAAATTAAATAGTCTAACAATGAATTCATAAAAATAATAATAAGCAAAAATAATTAACAATAAAAATATTACAAATCATAGTTATAGTTATACCCAGATATAAAATCAAACAGGTAATAAAAATGAATTTAATGTATTAAAGAAATTAATTATTAGTGTTTTCAATAAAGGGGAAGTACCGAGAACGAAGCTGGCAAGGCCCATATTGTGACTCTTTCTGATTGTTTCTGCTTCCATAGCCACCAACTCAACTATGATGGGATCAATATCTCTCCCTGGGATCATGGTTTGAAGGTCTTTTCTACAAAGATTCCTTTCCCTATACTTAAAAGTAACTCACTGCACGTACGAAGTGTTGTTAGTACGCCACTAAAAGTTTTTTAAATACGCAATATAATCCAAATATTCCATACAGAATTTTGACCTTTCATCCATGTCATAGCCAAAGACATAAGCAGCCACCATAGCCTCCCTAAATGTCAGTCGCATTTCCTTCGTCGGAGTGAATTTGACTACCACTTCCTGTAACGCATACAGGTTAATAGACTTAACGAATGGATGATGATTTTTCCTATTATAAATAGTAACAATGATCGATTTATCATCTTAGGAAGGGACTTCCCCAATGAATGGACGAATTGTTCTACAAAACACGGGTGGTTTGAGGGTGGCTGGCAAAGGTTAGTGAATACAGGGGTGGTTTTATTGGTACTTTTCTTTCTACTAGACCTAGAGGTGGGTATGCGGACCAGCCCGATCCACAACGGGCCACAATTAAACAGGCCAGTCTGTTTTATTAATAGACTTGGTTTTGACTTGATCCGCGTCCACCCCCCATATGCCCGCATGTCTGCAAACCGATCTGCATAACCCATTTTTCCTGTTCACATTTTTTACCCACACCGGGCGGACCATTCTACTTTTTTCCCTTACATATTTTTTGTAGCTTTGTTTATACCCTATACTATATCATATTTATATATTTATATTTATATTTATACAATACATTTTACCTAACAATATATATATGTATATATATACACATTTTTCGTTACAGTATCCAAAATATTACCAATCAAATATGCATAATTTCTCCAATCATAAAAAAATATTAAAACACCAAAAGAATATCAATTAACAACTACCAACTATCAAATAGCAAATATAAGCAAATCAAATACAAAAAACAAAACCAAAAATGCTAAAACAAACCAACTAACCAAAGTTCATCTATCAAGAATATAAATAAATCCCGTAAAATGGAAGTATTTCCTCACTTATGCGAACTAGCAGGTTGTTCGCAAACCCGCAGGCCAAGCTTGTTTAGCTCGCGGGTTAAGTGGTGAGGACCAAAAAATTCCACATGTTGGCGGACAAAAAATTTTCTAGTCTATTTTAGTGCTGGTTCCGAGTTAAACGAGTTGGTCCGCGAATCACAGCCTGTATAGCCAGCTCTAGCTAGACCCACAGTATGGCTTTGCAATTTTTTATGGGCAGTGGAAGTCCAGGGTGTCCGTTGTATGGATTGTTTCCCAAGTGTTTCACCCGTTTAGGATGAACATTGGAACATGTTGGCACCAAATTTCACTAAGTGTTAAATTGTCAAACTAACATTTGACTTTGACAAGTTTGAATATTAGTCAAAGGTTTCACGTGACTAAAGATTGACAACATCGCATAAGATTGAAAAAGTCTCTGATTCGTCAAAGTACATGTCAAAACCCAAAAGAGGTTAGTTATGACAATGAGTACCCAATTTGGCAACTCAACATTGACAGTTGTTTTATTATATGTTTGAGAAGTCAAAGTTAAAGTTCGTCATTTAGGACTTAGAAGATTTTAAGATCAAAGCAATCAGGAGTTGACAATAACTATCATGCTCAAGGTTCGACAAATTGAATTAGGGGTTTCTCACTTGAGGACTTAGAAAATTTGAAGATGTTGAAGATACTATCAGGGTGACTCCCTCGCATGTGTTCGTCAGTTGAAGGTTATTGAGGGTTTCCAACAGTTATTGACAGAAGCTTGACAAAGACGTGACGAAGTGGCGATCAAAGAGCAAGTGACAAAGAAAATAACTGTCAAAGCTATGTGGATAACATTCAAGGGCAACCAGAAGACAAGTGTCAAAATCATAGAGTCCTAGGCTCTCTATAAATACTAATTTTGTACAAATTATAAAGGGTTGGAATTTTTACTCACACACTCACTCTAAAACGTCTCTAATAACTATACAGAGTCCAAAGTTAACTGAGTATTGTTCTCAACCCTCTCTTTTGCTTTCCTAGGATTAGATTTCCTTTAAGTTCTTTATATTTCTTTACAATTTTTGTATTTTATCTTCAATTTATCAATCAATCTACATTCTGCGCTTCTTCTTCTTTTTCTTTAATTTGTCGAGCATTACATTCACACAATCAAAACACAAACCACTTTACATTCTATCCTCATTCCATAAGAAACAAATTGACACTTGATTCTTTTGGTGAAGAATCCAAGAGGAGTAGCTTTTCGCTCTTTGAATCGAGATCTTGAAAAATAAAGGTTGTCATCCAAACTCCTAAAGTTTGTTGATTTACGTCTGGTTTAGAGCAATTTGGCCTCCTACACAAGGAGTTTGTCAAATTGGCACCACTAGTTGAAAAGAAACAAAATCGTGTCAAATAAAGAAAAAGTAAAGTGTATGCACTTGTGCAGTAGTACCATTGTGTCAAACATGTCAAGAGCATCATCTTTATCAGAGGATGGACGAAATGAGAAAGAAAATAACCTCCCTCATACTTTGGAGCCTGTCTTGACTCTAGTTAGTCATATGAAAATATGCCATAAACAATTGTGAATACTTCTATCACGACGACATGACCTCCATATGGTCTACCTCTAGGATATGTACCCCTAGGATACATGCCCTCCACATTATCAAACATGGGAAATCCACCAAACTTGGGGAATATATCAAATGTTGGTAATAGTGGTGTATTTAATAATGTGTATTCGAATAATCCTCTATTTCAGAGTCAGAGTATGTCATTTATGTCAAATGTACCATAGTTTGGTATACATTTGTCACAGTTTGGCTTTGTGAGCCCTCTACTAATGGGCCCTTCTATAGTCGAAATAGGGAATTTGTCATCTACAAACCCAACCACTACACAAAAACCAAACACAGGCCCAATTTTCCCTGACACACCCTAAACGGGCATGACAGGGACTCCTACAAATACAATCAACTCAATGGTCATCATGATCTTGTCAATATGTTATCTCAACAAATGATCACAGTATTGACGCCTTTGATTGAAGCAAACAACACAAGATTCAAGCAACTTGCTCGATAAATGGGAAGTATGGCTCAGGTATCACTTTGGATGACAATTCAAATGATCCCTATGACGTAATCAATTATCCACCTCCAAATCAATATGACAATGTCGACACAACTGTCAATATAGTCCGTCGAGGATAAAACGCTGACAATGAAATTCAAAGGGTTAGACAACAAAACGTAGGGGGCATCATCCTCATCATCATGCACCAAATTCAAAATATTTAACAACATCAACACATTACACGTGCTGTTGAAACTGTCATAAACAAATTCAGATTTAATGTTGGCTTTGCCAACCAACCTTTCTTTGTATCTGCATTTCCAAACTATATTCAAATGGCCGAAGTGTCTAGAGGTTGGAAGATTCCTAAGTCTTTGACAAAATTCTCTGGAGAGACTGGGGAATCGACAGTCAAGAATATTGCTCAATATCTTATAGAAATAGGGGAAATGGCATCAAAGGGCACTTGAAAATGCGTTTTTTCCATTCTTCTTTGACAAAAAATGCTTTCACATGGTTTTCAAATCTATGACCCAATTCTATCTTGACATAGACTCAATTAGAAAGCAGTTTTCACAATCAATTTTTTTGAGGTGATACTAAAGTTAGCCTAACTAATTTATTCACAGTTCGACATTCATGGGAGAAACCGTCGATGACTATTTGGCTAGATTTAGGAATGCTAGAAATAGATGTTTTACTCATGTGCCAGAGTCTGAGGTTGTCAAAATGGCCATCAACGGTCTACACGATGACATAAGAAAGAAACTCATCAATCTTCAGTTCATAGACTTTGGTCAATTGGCAGAAAAAGTGTGTCAAATAGAGCAATTAAAAAGAGAAAAAGAGAATATAAAAAAGAAAACACTTCGTCGATAAAAAGTAGCCTATGTCTAAGTCAACCAATCTAATGATGAGGTCAAAGGTAGTGGTGACAAAGTTAAGGTGACCAAATTGAAATAAGGGCCAACCTATGTTTGTCAGTCTTTAAGGCCTGCTAGAAATAATGAAAACAATGCCTTCTTTAAAAATCTATTCTTTCCATATTACTAAGGCTAACCAAATATTTGACGAACTTTTAAAAGATACACAAATAGTTCTCCCTGAGAGAGAAAATTCCTTCAATATCAGAATTAAAGGGACAAAGATTTTGTAAGTTTCATTAATCGATTGGACATGCTACTAATAGCTGTGTTCATTTCAAGGACTTGATCTAGAAAGCAATTGACAAAGGACATTTGACATTTAAGGGGGAAGAAAAACCCATGAAAGTGGACATTGACCTCTTTCAAGTCAATTTAAGCTTTGTCGAACCAGCCTTTGTCAACATTAATGTTGCTAGATTATGAATGTTGAACCATGAAGGTGAAAAAAAGTTTCAATGTGATTATGAGCTTGATTTTTTCGAGGCTGTCAAACAAATAATCTACCTAAGTAGGGGAAGATCTCTTGACATTTCTGATTAAGCAAAAGAACAGTGGTCGAGATTTTTCTCTCTGTCTAACGTACAGTGCTACCTTTGATCCAACTACAGCTGTGACATACGAGAAGCAAAAGATTGGAAAAATGATTGCTGAGAAGAAGAACGAAAACCTGGAATTGAAAAGAAAGGTGGCAGGTAAGTCGAAATTTGATTTTGGTCCTTTTGATCCTAAGTTTCTTAAACTTGGAACAGGACAAGTCAATCAGAAGATGAAAATTGTTGTGATCATGGATGACAAGCCCAACAATATGTTGAGTCGAACTCAAGTTCATCTAGCCAAAGTTGTTCAAAATCAGTGGGTTAAGAACGTCAACCATGATGATGAAGCTTCATATTCAAGAAAGAAAAAAAGGCCAAGAAAAAGATACAACCAAGGACGAAGGATGAATTCGAATCCTTATGTCTAGAAGAAGGTTGACAAAAAGAAAAATGAAAGTCGAGCCAGCTCTCAAGTGAGCAAGACTAAGTCTCCTAATGACAAAGGTTTTGTTCCTCTACAGGATGTTGTGCAAGTCTAAAAGTTCAAACCATCGAATCTTGAGGACCAAGCGTCCAAGGTCACTAAGAAACATTTGACACAACAAGTGCCAATTGCACACTTAGAGGCTGGTCAAAATGATAAGATGGTCCTAGAGTACCACCCACTGTCAAAGGCTAATCAAGGTGCCAAAGTGGTGCCAGAATACCATCCACTAATTGAAGAAGACTTGTTGAAAAACAAATTTGAAACTAGTTTTGAAGATGATTTACATACCATTTTTAACACAAATTTGGTTGCAGTAGTTTCTGTTTTGCCTGCAAAGTATGCCGTCAAGGGAGCATATGCCAAAATGGAAGATGACTGTGAGGATGTTATTGTAGGAAATGAATGTGTCTTTGTTTGTGAAGACTTTTGCAACGATGAGACTTTTCAAAAGCCTAATGAAGTGACTAAGGCTCATCTGAGGCCATTGCACATTAAGGCGACGATTGAAGGAAAATTGGTTAATAGGGTGTTGATCGATGATGGAGCAGCCATTAGTTTGATGCTAGTAAACATGCTGATCAAATTTGGCAAAATGTCAAAGATTTGGTGAAAACCAATGTGGCTGTAACTGATTATAGTGGGAAGTCATCCGCTGCCAAAGGTGTCCTAGTGTTGGATGTCAAAGTGAGAAGTGTCAGTCAAAAGACGATGTTAATCATAGTCCTATCCAGAGTAAGTTACAATGTTTTGCTCGGACATGACTGGATTCAAGGTGTAGGAGCAGTTCCTAGTTCCAACGACATCACATCAAAAGCTCGTATTTTGGAACCAAGTAGAGGCTAATGTCAGTTTTTGCTATGTCGAACAACTCCATGTGGATTTCAAAATTTACAACAAAAAAATCAAGCTTTTGAAAGTCGAAAATGAGTTCGACCTAGAAAAGATTAACAAATGTCTTATTGGCAATGAAGGATTGAAATTAATACCCAAGGCCAAGGTCAAAACAGTCCCAGACTTAGATTAATTTATGGATTTGTTGAGTCAGATGGCTCATTTGTCGGCCTATATAGTCGAACAATTTGAATGTACTTCTAATAGTGCATTATTAGACTGAATTTATGCCTTGAACCTTTAGGATTTTAAAATACTTCTATTTTATCTGACAATTTTAGGAATAGAAATAAAAGTTATGAAGTGCAAGACCGTCTTGAAGAAATCAACTTAGGCAAGGCTGGCGAGATGAGACCAACATACATAAGTCAATTATTGCCAAAGGGTTTCAAAGAAGAGTTAGTCAAACTGCTCAAGGAATTCAGGGACTGCTTCGCATGGAAATATGACGAAATGCCTAGACTCAGTCATCGACTACTAGAGTAAAGATTGCCCCTAAACCCAATAGTCGACCTGTCAAACAAGTAGCTCGACAGGTTACATCAAAGGTAATGACCAAGGTCAAAGAAGAAATCGAGAGGTTTCTCAAAGCAAAGTTCATTTGAACAGCCAGGTATGTCGATTGGGTTTCTAATATTGTCCTTGTTATGAAAAAAAAATGTCAAATTAAGGATATGCATAGATTTTAGAGATCTAAATAATATAACCCCAAAAGATGAGTATCATGTGCCCGTGGCAGACATACTAATCAATACTACAGCTGGTAATGAAGTACTTGGTCTTCCGGATGGTTATTCTGGCTATAGCCAGATTTTTATTACTGAAAAAGATATGTCAAAGACAACATTTAGGTTTCATAGTGCCTTAGGCACTTATAAATAGATAGTCATGCCTTTTAGACTTAAGAGTGCTAGAGCAACATATCAGAAGGCCATGAATACCATCTTTCATGAATTCATTGGCAATTTCATGGAAGTTTATATAGATGATGTGGTTGTCAAATCTGACAAACCAAAAACACTTCTCGAGCATTTAAGGAAACCCTTCGATAGAATGAGAATGAATGGTTTGAAAATGAACCCTTTGAAATATGCTTTTAGTGTGACTGCGAGAAACTTTCTAAGTTAGGAATTGCCATCGACCAAATTAAAGCTAAGGCAATAATAGAAACCTCACCCCCAAGAAACAAAAATCAATTGCAGTCTTTGCAGGGGAAAGTGAATTTCATGCGACGCTTCATTGCTAATTTGTCTGGCAAAATGAGGATATTCGCACATTTGGTCAAGCTCAAGAAAGAAGAGGACTTTGTGTAGACAAATAACCATCAAAAGGCGTTCACCATCATCAAGCACTGTATGACAAACACCCATGTGATGACGTCGCCCAAACCTATCAAACTTTGCGTTGCCGCTTCCCAAGCAACTATTGGAAGTATGTTGGCACAAGAAGATGACAATGGCAATGAGCAAGTTATATATTATCTTGTAGAGTTTTGACATATCTTGAATCTAGATATAGTCCTTTAGAAAAATTATGTTTGTCATTGTACTTTCCCTGTACCAAACTCAAGTGCTACTCCATGTAATTTCCAAAGCTGACATAATAAAATATATATTATCCTATCCCATTTAGCATGGTCGAATTGGTGAATGGATGCTTGCCTTGAATGAGTTTACAATTAAATATGTACCAGCCAAAGCAGTCAAAGGACAAATATTAGTTGATTTCCTTATTGATCATCCTTGTGATGAGTTAGACAAATTGGTAGTAAATTATGTAGGCATAACTCCTTGGAAGTTATACTTCGATGATTCGAGACATTGTCGAGGAGCTGGGGCTAAGGTAATGTTGGTCTCTCCAGATCACATTCCCACTAAGTTCACATTCGAACTTAAGTTCCCATGTTCAAATAATGACATCGAATATAAAGTCTTGATTATTGGGCTCGACTTGGCTAAAGGGGTAAGAAATGTCAAAGTTATTGGTGATTCACAATTAATCATAAAACAATTGTCTAGGGAATTCAAATGCATTAGTGAAAATTTATTTAAGTACTTTGTGATGGATGCTAGGATGTTGTATGAATTCGACATTGTTATATTTCGACACGTATCTCGAGACTGGAACTCTGAGGCAAATGAACTTGCTCAAATAGCTTCAAGATACAGAATAAGGCCACCAACTATGGAATCATTTGTCACAATTGAGCAAATCCTAGTCCCCTTTGACGAACGAGAAATGTTTGTCATTGATCATTTGGATGATGGCTTAAAAAATCCAAGTGTCCACCGTAAATTAAAGTATCAAGCCTTGAATTATGTTATTCTTGGTGACCCTTTGTTTAAGAAAAGTGTCGAAGGTGACTTATTTGTCCTGTTTAGGGGAATCCAAAACATATATTACTTCAACAAAAATTCATGAAAGGATTTGTGATGTCCACCAAGCAGTACAAAAGATGAGATGGTCCCTTTATCGACAAAGGTTATTTTGGCCAACAATGGCTAAATACTACATGCAATATGCTAAATCTTGTCAAGATTGTAAAAAACACGGCAATGTACAACATGTGCTAGCAGAAGAATTACATGTCATTGTCAAACCATGGCCATTTAGAGGATAGGCATCAGAACTTATTGGTCAGATTTACCCCCCTTTGTCGAAAGACCATAAATTTATTATGGTCGCTATCGACTATTTTACTAAATGGATCGAAGTAGTTGCATTAAAATATGTAACCCAAAACGAAATAATTGATTTTATTGAAGAAAGAATCATTTATCGTTTTGGAATTCCTGAAACTTTGACCACATACCAAGGAACAATGTTCACAGGTCGTAGAGTGCTTGAGTATGCTAGTACAAGATCAATTAAAATGATTACTTCGACTCCTTATTACGCATAGGCTAATGGTCAAGTCGAAGTTGTAAATAAAAGTATTAGTGCTTTAATTAAAAGGCATATAGGTTGACAACCTCGCAATTAGCATAATACACTTAAGCAAATTTTGTGACCGTATTGCAATTCACCCAAAGGTTCGACAGGGACAAGTCATTATAAACTTGTTTATGTACACGACGCAGTTTTTCCAATCGAAATTAATTTAGAGTCCGTAATGCTGTTGAGACAGAATGAATTACCCATTGATGATTATTGGTGTTCTATGTTCAACGAGTTAAATGACTTGGAACAACAACGGATTGTTGCATTGGAAAAAATGATGTGACAAAAGCAAATTATGGCACAATTTTATAATCGTCATGTGAGAATTAAAAGTTTTGACATTGGAGACTTGGTTTCGAAAGCTATATTGCCATTTGAAAAGAAATCAAGAATATTTGTCAAATGGTCCCTAAGTTGGGAAGGACCCTTTCGAATTGATGAAACATATTCTAGTAATGCTTATAGCTTAGTTGATGTTGACAGTGGACAAAGAATAACATCGATCAATGGTAAATACTTAAAAGCATATAAACCAGCAATGTACCATATTAAAATAAATAATTGACAATGCATGTAGATATGTGTCGACCGAACAAGATCAGTCGAAATGTTAAAGCAAGAGTAGATTGTTTAAGCTCGACCTAGCAAGCATTTGTCAAGTTATTAGAAGAAAACAAAAGAAAGTAAACCCGACCAAGTGAGTATTTGTCAGATAAGCAATAAAAAAATAAAAGAAACCTTGATCGAGCAAGTATTTGTCAAATTCACATAAAATAAAAGTCGGCCTAGCAAGCAAGTAAAATGAAAGGTGGATCAAGGGAGAAGACTACAAAGTTTCAACTTCATATATTGTTGGATTTGTAAAGCTATCTCTTTGCTTGACTTTGCCTTCTCCAAATCCAAGTTAGCCTTTGCGAGCTTTTTAATCACAGTTTTCTCTTCCTTTGACAATTTTTAGAGTTTTTTTGTCAAACTTGCTCATGTGCGGCTTCCCTTCTATTAGAATCTTGGTGAGATCATTTTTCTTATTGGTCAACTCCTAGATTTGGGTTTGAAGATTCTATATATCTTCAACCAAAGCACTTTCTTGAGCCTCACCTTCATGTAAGCTGTCACTGATCATGGCCTTTTGGTTGTTTTTCTTCTCAATATTTTTGCGAGTCAAGTTAATAGTTTCCAAGCCCTTTTGTCTTTGTTCGGATTCACTATGTATCATGGCAACATAATCAAAGGATTGGGCAATAAAATTATGTAAAAAAATCACCAAGAATTGGTGTTGGTCGGGTTGAGTGATTTGAGACAAGGATAAAACGGCTTCAATCAACTTTTGCTTTAAGTTTCCATCAATAACTAATGCTTCAAAGGAAGGGTTGACAAGATGCAAGATAACAGAAAGATGATCAATTGGTAGATCAATAACAGGAGGCATGGTCGAGGTTGAAGTCGGACTTTTCAGCATCTCGGTAGTAGGAGTAGTGGTGTTTTTGACAATGATGGCATCAGAAAGAGCTTGGTTCAAAGTGTTGAGAAATCCTATGTCAAATTCCTCATCGTTATCATCATCATCTTTTTTTTGGACTTGGGAAGGAAGGATGATGGTAATAGGCATGGCAGTGTTGATAGTAGTTGTTTCAGCAAAAGGCTCGACAGAAACAAGAGTTGGCATCGGAACTAGGTCTTGACGCTCGACAGAAGGATTTTTCATGTCATCAATAGTATAATCCTCAACTGACAAATATCCTTTGTCCATCATAGCATCACCCATAGCCTCATCAAGATTAATGGTTGTACCTTGCTCAGAGCGAGCACGATGTAAAAAAATAAAAATAAAAAAATAATCGTTGTCAAAAAGGTGCATACTTGACAATACAATGCATTGACAATATTAGTAGATAAAATGTACCTTGTTATAGACAGCGGAATTGGAAGAATCTCCCTCTTTGTCATCACTGATTTCAACCAGGTCATGGGGTCGACCTTTAATTGAAGGGGATTCACCTTGTCCAGCAGCAGTAGACTAAACATTCAACAATGCAAAGTTAGATGTATCAACAAAATACACATGCACAAATACATATGACTTACTTTATCAAACATTGCATGTAAGGGGGTTGAGGACTTAGAAGGGAGAGCTGATCTGGTGACACTCAAGGATTTAGGGGCCTTGGGCATTTTGTCTTTCTTAGTTGATGTCCCAACTTTGACTGATAGGTCTTTTGCTTTTGGCTTATTGGGCTAAAAGCGGCCGCCTTCCATTTTCAACCTTGGATTCCTATTTCCTCTTCTACAATAAAAAAAAAAAACAAGGAATAGTTAGTCAAATGCTCATAAAGGGAAACTATGAGAAATAACAGGATTATTACCTTGTTCGACTTCTTCTTCTTGTCCCTGTTGCAAAGCATCAGAAGAGTAAATCAGAATGCATTTTTCGATCATATCTAAGTCGACATAAAGGGTGCCATAATAATCACGCCACCAATTAACAAATGACATACTTGGAAGGAAACTAGGATCAATGGCCACCGGGAAATAGACATCACTCCTCAATTCATTATCTAATAGCCAATAGTTTAAGTCTTCGAGGGATAAGACTTTAGAGTGGTAGACCTGCTCCTTAGGGTCGAGTGTCAATGATGCTGAAATGGCTTGAGTAAACCCAAATTGTTGTACCATGAAGTTAGGGGCATGGAGGACAACAGCTAAAGTGTTCGACCCTGGCAAACCTGAAGGTATGACTTGAGTACACAAAAAATTTGTCCAAACAACATCACTGCAATCCTGCCTAACCTTTGTGTCTCGAATAAGGCCACGAGTGAACCAAAGGGGACCAAGGTGTCATTTAGCAAAAAGGTGTCAGATTTAGTTGGTTAGAGCTAGAGAAAGAGGCTTCATGGAAATATTGGAAAAAATGCCAGAATTCGTCAAAAGGCTTGGAATTTTTAGGTTTGTCACGAGATAGAAAACAGAGTCGAGGTCATTCTCAACTTCTATGAATGATTGCAGGAGGTGAATAACTCAACTGGGGTTCAAAGATAGCATTCAACCAAAGTTGGAGTAGCCACATGGGGCCTCCATGGTTAAGAGATTAATTGTTGCCAATTCAAGTGATGAAATAGTGAAGTTCGTCATAAAGATGTGCTAAGAGAAGTTTGGCAAGACAGAGTCTATTGCCTTGGTGCAACAACATTGCCAAGGGAAGGTACATGGCTTGCATCTTAACACTCCTAGAATAGAATATGATCGAATTGAGCCAATAATAAAGGAATGCGACATGTTCACCATCACTTACTGGGTCAGTTCAACAGTTATTCTTGACAAAAGCAGTATAAGACATGGCAGACAAATCCAAAGTGTACTTTGAAGGGTTTCGAGGTTCCACATTGGGAAGGACATCGATCCCTATAGGTTAAAGACCTGTAATAGCAGCTATCTCAAACAATGTTGGGCCTATCATGCTACAAGGAAGTTTAAAGGAGTTTATGGTTGAGTTCCAGAAATAGATGATGGACCCTAACATGCTGTTATTAAACTTGATGGGGTATTTGGCTATTTGAAGAAGGTCGAAAATGCCTACCACACAATAGCCTTTGCAGCTTCTATCCTTTTAAACCATTCAAGGAATGGTTTTGAATTTTTGGGTTAGTTTCTAAACAGCCTCGAACTAGAACTGAAATACCTACAATGCAATTAGGGATGGCTAGCTAAAATCTCTTGGGGTTTAGAGGAAAGATAGTGGGTGCCTATTTTGTTAGCCTGCCTATGGGCTAATACATGACATATATAAGCATTAGTATCTAGACCTATGGAGAAGGAAGCAATACCTGAGAAATGAGTTTAGATGAGTTGTTCGGATTAGGGCCTATGGCGAAGCCTTCATCCTGATCAATGATAGGTTCTTGAACTGCAGCCACCAACTAGTGATTATCACCGGAGTATGAACCAGTGGGAGTATTGCCCTTAGAAGAAACAGGTGTAGATTTAGAAGTCATGAATGTAAAAGAGAAAAAAAAAATATCAAAGAAAACGTAGAAGAGAAAAGAAGCGTTTTCTAGAACTTGGAACAAGAAGATAGTGAATAATTATGGTTATGAAAGTGTATGCGCGAAAATGAGAAGTGGGAAGATATTTATAGCCTTTTCAATGTTTATAAGGCAAAGCTATGAGGCCTTAAGATTTGGGCCCATGAAGAAACGTGAGCAGATTGGCGTGGCAGTTCCGAGTAATGTGCCACATTAATTGCCACTAAGAAGTTATCATTTCACCTTTAATGGGTGTTTCAAATTCAAAATAAAAACAACTCCTCAACTTCTCATCGACGAAATCTCTCTTCAAAGTGAAAGTTGTAGGGGGCATCGTATTGGTACCAAATTTTAATAAGTGTTAAATTGTCGAACTAACGTTCAACTTTGAAAAGTTTGAAGATTAGTCAAAAGTTTGGCAGAACTAAAGATTGACAAAATTGTGTAAAATTGACAAATTCTCTTATTCGTCAAACTACATGTCAAGACCCAAAAGAGGTCAGTTATGACAATGAGTACCCAATTTGGAAACTCAACATTGACAGTTCTTTTATTAGAAGTTTGACAAGTCGAAGTTGAAGTTCATCATGTAGGACTTAAAAGATTTTAAGATCAAAGCAATCCGAAGTTGACGATAACTATCATGCTCAAGGTTCGACAAATCAAATTAGGGGTTCGTCACTTGAGGATTCAGAAAATTTTGAAGATGTTGAAGATACTGTCAAGGTGACTCCCACGCATGTGTTTGTTAGTTGACGGTTATTGACAGCTTCCAACGGTTATTGATAGAAGCTTGACAAAGAAGTGACAAAATGGCGATCAAAGAGTAAGTGACAAAGAAAATAACTGTCAAAGCTACGTGGACAACATCTAAGGGCAGTCAGAAGACAAGTGTCAAAATGATAGAGTCCTACGAACTCTATGAATAATTGTTCTATACAAATTGTAAGGGGTTAAAATTTCCACTTACACACTCACTCTAAAACGTCTCCAATGACAACACAGGGTCCAAAGTTAACCAACTATTGTTCTCAACGTTCTCTTTTGCTTTCCTAGGATTTAATTTCCTCTAAGTTCTTTACATTTCTTTACAATTTATGTACTTTAACTTCAATTTGTCAATCAATCTACATTCTATATTTCTTTTTCTTCTTCTTTAATTTGTCAAGCATTACATTCACACAATCACAGCGCAAATCACTTTACATTTCATCTTCATTCCATAAAAAATTGTTTGACACTCGATTCTTTTGGTGAAGAACCCAAAAGGAGTAGCTTTTCGTTCCTTGAATCGAGATCTTGAAAAGCAAAAGTTGTTATCCAAACTCCTGAAGTTTGTCAATTTACCCAAAAGGAGTAGTTTTGTCAATTATTTTTTTGTTGACAAATAAATGTTAAAATCTGCCATAAAAAGAACTATTGAGATATTAGCCCAAATGTTTGTAAACAAATAAAATAATTCATCGTGCAATAAAAAAAAATAATTGCCATAACTTCATAGCCCTCAAGGCCACTTCTATAATTGTACAACGCATAGGACCCAAAAACATATTTTTTGTTCGATAACAAGCCCCAATACTTAGACCCAAAATGGTTGGGTTCTTGAAGCCAAAAAAAGTTGTTCTAGCTTGATCCAAAAATGAATGTGCCATTCATCCCATACAAAAATAAGTCACTCTAAAAGGCCCAAAAAGTATGACACCCACAAAATTTTATACTCAAATTTAATAGTAATATAACCCCAAAAAAAGATTAGTGCTAGTATTGCTTTGGCCGAAAATAAATAAATTACCAATATTGGCAGAAAATGAAAAATAAAAGAAAAAGTTATTACGTAGAAATTTGACAAACCCTAACCTTGTACTCTGTGCTTTGCAAACATTGGGGCAACTTAGTAGATTTTTACATCATTATGGGAATCAATTTTTCTTTAAGGAGAAGACATGTTTTCCCGTAATGTGGAGAATTATCTAGAGTGCATTTGCTTTGCCTGTTTTAAGTTTTCAATTTTCAACTTGTTTTCAGTTTTTTCTTCATAAAAATTGAAAATTGGAAAATTGAAACCAAACTCACCCCTAATGTTTCAATGTCATCATCGAGTATAGCAATTCTTGGCAACCCTCGAATGTAAAATACATGGTCATTGGAAATGTTGAATAGGAGGCTCTATGCACTGTCTTTAGGGCCCTCAACAATGCTGTCGAATTTTGGTTAGCCAATTATTGCCTTCACAATGCCCTCATTAGTAACATTTTTGTTTTTTTCTATGTTGTCAACATCAATGGGAGCATGGGTTTTAACCTTATGGCACTTATTGTTTTCCATACGAGTAAACACCTAAATTGGTCCTTGACAAAAAAATATTAGTGTTGAGGTCATTAACAATAGCAAAAATAAGACATGATAGGTCTCTAACAATTTCATTGATGGACAAATTGTCCTCGACATCTCTGATTAACCGCCATCACATGCCTGTTAGTCTCCATCACTGGTTAGCCAAGCTCTGCATCCTCAGTCGAGCTCCTCCGCCTCTTGATTGAGCTCCAATTTCTCTCGAACGAGCTCCACCCTTTCCCAGTCAAGATCTTTTGCCATTTTCATCGCCCGACCGACCCATGACACATTCCGATCGACCTATTTTGTAATTTTCAGGGACTTATAGTGTATTATTTTTGCAATTGTGAAGGACCTCAACACTAATATTTTTTGTCAAGGAACAATTTGTCCATCAATGAAATTATTTGCAACCTTTTTTGTATGTCCTGAACACAAAACACATGGACATGTCAATCGTGGTTGATTGTTGTTAATGTCGACAATTAGAAAAGAACATCACAACATCTTAACAAAGAGACCTATTATTCGAATGCATTAAATGGATGCACTACGCGACGCATATGTCCAACGTACTGCAACGCGACAAAATAGACGTATAATGCATCTCCTCTATGGTTGCACAGTAAAAAAAAAATGAACTTCATGCTTTCTCTCCCTTGGTCAAAGCATCTCTCCCATGGCTTTACCATCGAAACCCATCACTTTTTCTCCCTTATTCCTTAATAATGCTCATTCGCCATTTTCTTCACTCTCCATCACCGACTAGCACCTTTACACGACAACGACTAGAAACAACCACCATGAACAGTTCCATGACATCCACGGCATTTTTGTGATGATCCCCATGACGAGGCCTTCCTTGTGATACTAGAGAAGGATGAGCTCGTTGATTAAGTACACACCAATTGAGGACGAACCAAAGAAAGCTCAAGTGACACAGAATTCGAAGAAAGGAGGACGAGCTCACTTGCCCAAATAGATTGTTAATGCCACCGAAGAGATGATTCAATCTATAAGGCAGAAAGCTGAGACGGTACGCAACTGTATCATATAGCAAAAGATGGATGATATAGATAAATTGCCCTTCTTGTAAAACTGCATTGTTGTTATTATGTTTTTGCATTTCTCTTGTTTTCCCCTTTTATAAAGCGTCACTCCTTTGATTTTCCCTTTTTTTTTCTTAACTTGTTTGTATGTTTGTAAGTATGCATAACATAACCATTGGCCTTGATAGACTTAACTCCTGTTTTAGTCACTCTATATTATGTGCAATTGGTGGCACCGATTCATCTATTATTTAAGCTGGTTAACTGTCTCAATTATTTTTGCTATTCTTAGATGAGGTTTCAGCAAACTACTACTGCAGTGGGTTGAGGGTCTTATTAAGTACATTCTGTTTAGAGGATGGATTGACTTGAAATGAAATGTTAGTTCTTTGTAGGAGTGAGATTCCAATACTCTATGCATTTCACATTTTCACTATTCAACAGCCATGTATGCTAAATATACTATGAGTAGTATGCAAACTGCATTTGTACCTGAGAGTTAAAACTAAAAGATACATGCTTGAGTAGACTTTTACTTGCCATTGTTTGACACTTGTTACAAAAAAAAAAAAGGATTTTCATCTCTCAATTAAGAATATATCATAACCTATTTCTCAAGTCTAAGTAGCTTGAAATTCCACAAGTTACTTGGAAGCTTGTTTGCCATATAAGTAGTATAACTGTGCTAGAGGGGGCAGGGGAAGGTGAATCTAAAGAATTTTAAGATAGGAAAAGTATTCCCTATCCATACTTATATTCTACATTCCACTTGAACCTGATTTATTGAAAGCTTGATTTGCTGGAGATACTTAATGTCAATTAAGAAGTTCTGGATACAAAATTTGTAGTATACTCTCTTAAGCTTATAAGCATTTGCTATTTGTGATTTCTTTTTTTTTTTTTAGTTTCTTATTTCTTATTCAATACCTTCGAAAATGGTGAACCTAATTTATGTCACTTATTCTTTTTTGATGCCTTCCATTTTTCGGTCTAAAGCTTGATTGAGTCATTGTTATGTGTGCATGAGATTTTTAGTTTGAAACATCAAATGAAATGAATGAATTGCTTGTGATTTCAAATATATTTTCTCCTCAATCATTTATATAAAAAAGATTAGAAAGTAGATATCTTAATGCAAGTTTTTCAATCATGCAGTTCTATAACTTAAGATCTTCAATTAGATGGCTCAATTGAGAAACCATGAAGATTGTACACAGTTCAACAAGTGAGAAATTTCAAACTTGTAGTTGGAATGTTGTTGTTGTTTAGATTTAATGAATTATTTTTTGTTTACAAACTAGATTATGATTAATATTAGTATATTCAAAATTTTCATAGCTTTAACTCTATATGATATATCCTTTGATTTAGTGGAAAGCATTTGATCCAATATGTATGAAGTGAGGTGATGAGAGCAACTTATTAGTTGTTGAATGATTAGTTTGTATGCATATGCTTATGTGTTATATATGTGCCCATTAAGTTGATGAAAAAGCTTGAATAATAATTGCATTACTTTATACAAGTTTTTTTGAGTGATCACCAACATATTTGCAACATTTACCAATATGTATTAGAAAAAGTTCCAAAACTTTTTGGTCTTAGAGTATATATTGGATGTTGTGTTGAGTACCAAATCATCAATCCATAGAGTTCATGAGTCTCTAAACTAATCCTCTAACTCAATTTCTAAAAAAAAATCCATATCTCCTTGAATATAAACAAAAACTTATAAGATACTATCTTTTTTCAATGATCACCAAAAAATGGATAAGGAATCACCAACATATTTTCAACACTTACCAACTTGTATTAGAAAAAATTTCAAATCTCTTTGGTCTTGGAGCACATATTGGATGTTGTATTGAATATCAATTCATCAATGTATATAATCCATGAGTTCTCTAAATTAATCTTCTGACTCAATTTCTCAAAAAAAAAAAATATATATTCATGTCTACTTGAACATAAACAAGAATGGATAACATACCAATGTTTTTGAATGATCACTGACAAAATGATAATGAATGACCAACATATTTGCAGCACTTACCAACATATATCAAAAAATAATTTGAATCTTTTTGCTCTGGGCACACAAATTGATTGTTATATTGAGTATCAATACATCAATCCATAGATCTAAGAGGACTGCTACTATTAGGATTGTTATATGAATTTGGGTTAGCTAGCAATCTAAGAGGACTCGTAATATAGATCTATGCCATCTAAATGGTAATGACACAATTTGTCTTTTATAATATTTTATTTAGTTTTTGCTTATATTAAAGGAACTATGAATTTTATGAGAAATTGAGTTAGAACTACTTTAAAGGACTCAGCTTTATGAATTTATAAATTGAGCCTCAACACAACATCCAATTTGTCTTTCAAGACCAATGTGAGTTCAAAACTTTTTTTGATACACGTTGGTAAGTGCTTCAAATGTATTGATAATTCTTTATAAATTTGTTGGTGATTTTTTATAAATGTTGGTATTTTATTAATTTTTTGTTTATATTAAAGGATATATGAATTTATGAGAAAATGAATTAGAGAACTAGTTTAGAGGACTCGTGGACTCTACAAATTGATAAATTGAGCCTCAATATCACATCCAATTTGTATTCCAAGATTATAGTGATTCGATTTTTTTTTTCATACAAGTTGGTAAGTGTTTCAGATAAATTGGTGATTCCTTATCAATTTATTGGTAATTTTTTAAAAATGTTGGTATCTTATCAGTGTTTTGTTTATATTAAAGGAGATAAAAAATTTTATGAAAAACTATGTTAGAAAACTAGTTTATAAGACCTATGGATTCTATGGTTGATAAAGTGAGTCTCAATACCACATTCAGTTTATGTTCCAACATCAAAGTAATTCAATTTTTTTTTCTAATACATGTTGGTAAAAGCTTCAGATATGTTGGTGATTTTTTATTAAAAACATTAGTATCTTATCAATTTTTATTTATATTTATGTTATCTAGTTTAATTTCCAATTTGGCAAATCTTTGTTATTAAAGTCTACAGCTAAAACTGAAGCAAATATTTCAATCTTTAATTCCTCACATAACAGCTTTAATAGTTAATTTATAACATTTCTCTTTATAGACAAATTATCACCAAACATCATACAGAGCTCCTGCACAGTTTGCATGATTTTCTTAATTTAACTCTATCAACAAGGCAATAAGATTCTAATTATAAAAAAGATTAAAAATTAAATACAATCAGATACTATTCACGTTGGCAAGACTTATAATACATAATTCTCTACACATCTATGAATTATATAATGAAATTACATTGGAGTTAAGAAATTTGCACATTCTAGACTAGTTCTCTAATTCAATTTCTCAAAAAAATTCATATTTCCTTTAATATAAACAAAAATTGAAAAAGATACCAATCTTTTTTAAAAAAATTACCAAGATTTTGATAAAGAATCACTAACATGTTGGACCTATTACCAACTTGCAACAGAAAAATTTTCAGATCACTTTAGTATTGGAGCATAAATTGAATGTCGCATGGAGGTTGAACTTATCAATTCATAGACCGCATGAGTACTCTAAATTAGTTCTCTAACTTAATTTCTCAAAAAATTCCTATTTCCTTTAATATAAACAAAAATTGAAAATATACCAATTTTTTAAAAAATTACCAACATTTTGATAAAGAATTACTAACATGTTAGGACTTATTACCAACCTGCAGCAGAAAAATTTTCAGATCACTTTTGGGTTAAAGTACAGATTGAATGTAGAATGGAGGTTGAAATCAATTCATAGAACCATGAGTCCTCTAAATTAGTTCTCTAATTTAATTTCTCAAAAAATTCCTATTTCCTTTAATATAAACAAAAATTGAAAATATACCAATTTTTTTAAAAATTACCAATATTTTGATAAAGAATTACTAACAATTTTCGTACCTATTATCAACTTGAAATAGAAAAATTTTCGAATCACTTTGGTGTTGGCACACAAATTGGATGTCACATGAAGGTAGAATTTATCAATTTATAGAGATCATGACTCCTTTAAACTAGTTCCCTAACTCAATTTGTCATAAAATTCTGAATTCCTTTAATATAAAAAAAATTGAAAACATATATGCTTTATTAAAATGTAGCAACATTTTAATAAAGAATTATCAACTCACTGAGACTTGTTACTAACTTATACCCAAAAAAAAAATTTGAATCACTCTAGTTTTTTAACACAAATTGGATATCATAGCAGGGCTCAATTTATTAATCCATAGAGCCTGTGAGTCTCTCAAACTAGTTCTCTAACTCAATTTCTCAAAAAATTCTTATTCCCTTTAAAATAAACAAAATTGAAAAGATATCAATTTTCTAAAAAAATTACTAACATTTTGGTAAAGAATTACCAACATATTGTGATTAGTTACCAACTCGTACCAGAAAATTTTTTAAATCACTTTGATCCTGGAGACTAAATTAGATATTGTGTTGAGACTTAATTCATCAATTCATAGAATCTAATAATCCTATAAACTTGTTCTCTAACTCAATATTTTATAAAAATTTCGATTTCTTTTAATATGAACAAAAACTAAAAGATACAAGCTTCTTAGCAAAGTTACCAATATTTTGAACCAATATTACTAACAGATTAAAGCACGTTACCAACAAATGCTAGTTAAATTTTCAAATTACTTTGGTGTTGAAGAACAAATTAGATATTGTGTTGAAGATCAATTCATAGAGCCCATGAATTTTCTAAACCTATTTTACACATAACCTGAAAAGTTACTAACCTTTTTAGTCTTTTACCACAATCTTGAACTACAATTATCGACATTTTTTACCCATTACCAACCACTAGCATAATTGCACAATGTATTTACACTCACTCCATCAACATTTAGTATTCTACCTTCTCTTTTCTTTCATTTGCAGACATCTTATTCTTTTTAAAATTGAAGAAACTTGAAATTAACTCATTTAAAGTTAAGGATAAAATCAATAAATGTAATAGTAATAAGAAACAATTTTTTTTTTCCCAATAATTGCATAGAAGCTTGATCCCCAAAGTGGGGACCTCAAAGTTTTAAAAAATAAAAGTTCCATATCTTCAGCACCTACAGGACAAAACAAGTTCCAGCAAGTTCATCCTCTTAATGAAAAACACCTATGAAATACCACACCTATGACATGATATATTTGCACTAAGACAACAGGATAATTATCTATCATCTACACCTATCATAAACTATAAACAACAGCAAGTATAAGAATAAGATAATACATATACAATTTGTTTCATCTTTTTCTATTAATCGCCATGCTATAACAGATCAATCATCAATAAAGCAAAAAAAGGCTACAATAATAAAGCATGAGTGTTTCCATTTTCTCTCTTGACGCTACTACTTGCACCAGTGCACCAAGGAAGTACATAGGAGCTACTTGTTCACATACATTGTAGTTAACAAAATGTCCTTATTAAGAAGCACCAATTCAAAAAATTTAGTAGTTACAACTAATGAAATTAAAAGGGAGAGCAATGAGCTGAATGCAAAAGATATCATCATGAATGTGGTAATGTACAACCATAGGAAACAATATTGCTACAGCATGGTAAAAGTTTCAAAACAACTAGATTTTCCTTACTCAGCCAGATAGAGGCTAACCAAACATAAGTGTTTGAGCAATGGCATGGCATAATCAAGCATTGACTAATGATCTTTGCGAAACTTAAATCAGATTCACCAAAACTGGCAATTGCATATGTTCCACTCATTCTTGCTTCTCCACTTAGTTTCTTAAACACTTGTTTCCAAATAAACACTTATATAAGTATCCAACTATCAGTTTTTCACATATTGATTAGAAAGCTTCTAATCAGGTTTTTTTTTTTTCCAATTTTTACAATGATAATATAATTAGTAAGTAGTAAGGAGGTCAACTATATATAATACAATTTTTCTTATTTAGAAGGGCAATTAGCATTGCAGCCTTGAGGTTTCTTAATATAGCGAAAAATCCAAAGCTTCTGCAAGTGTACTACTAAATGAATTTAGGAATAATGATGCATTCAAAGTGTACTACTAACAATCTGGGGAAGTATTTCTATGTCCCATAGACTAAACATGAAATCATAGTTACACCTTGGGAAAATCAATAATCATAAAAGCTAGCAATTTGGACTATCTGGCACACTACAAAATAAAGTATGAGTTTTTCAATCATGCCCAACACCCAAAGAAATACATGGCCCCAAACTCATTGTTGGAAGCACTGGACCTATCAAAACATATATAATACGATATGTATTGGCAATTTTCTTCCATTTTCTCTCCAGTTCTTCTATAAGAGTGAATTATAGCTGCCAATTATTCTAGAATTTTGCCTTCCTCTGCCAATTATGGCTGCCAGTGCTTCACCCATCTTATTTTGGCTCTTTATTTGGGCATCTCTTATTTGAGGGTTGGTAATTTGATATTTAGATATTTGGTTTTGTTGGTAATTTACTAGCTCCTTGACTCCACAGGCTCATGTTATTGCCTCTATAGTTATAAACTCATAATGTTTTTTCCTCAAATTATAGTGGTCCTCAAATTTCAATGGTAACTCGCCATGTATTATTATGGCCTCCATCCGCAAATTCCCAGCAAAACTAAATAACATTTTTAAAATCAACACTGATAAAACAAAAAGTGGAAAACCTCACCAAAACAAGAAGTACAAAAGACATCCTTGATTTCCTCCAAGCATTACTCCCCTTTCATGCCCATTTCAACAAAACCCTTTCTTTGTAACTGACAAATACAATCACACACAGAGAGAAAGGGGAGAGATTACCTCAATTGACCCCGAGACCCCAACAACAAAGGCTACTAGTGGTCGTAGAGAGAGAAACTAGCCACAACACCTCACAGGGATCGATGAACAAATGATGCTCAGCAGCGGGAGTGACGAGTCTAGGTAAGGTGGGTGATGGAGTTGTCAGTTCAAAGGTCAATTGAGAGAGAGATTTTGTAGGTGAAGAGGTAGGAGAATTGCAAGTTCAAGGGAAAAAGTTTGGGGTGAGGGGAAGGATTCACAGGTGAGGAAAAGGCAGAGACAATTCGTGGGTTCTCTTTTTTACTTTCATTATTTTTAATCTTTTTTATCTACTCGGTTTACTATAGGGACTTAAAGGATGGTGGACGCTAATCTTACACCGTATGTATTTGTCAGCACATCGCGTGAGTGCGTCCATATAACATTTATCGTGTTATAGGACTTAAACACACACCGACTCCAAGCATGAACCTGCGAGTGACATTCTTTCTAGGACAGATAAATACCGGGTGCCTTCCTTTGAAAACCATATAAACTTTGACAATGCACAATCGCCTAGCTGCCATTAGGAAATATAATCTTATTCTCTGTTTTGGTGTGTTTGTTTTGGCGTTTGGGATGTCAAACGCGGGTTCATCCTTCTCAAACGTTGAATAGAAATGTTCCCGTTGGACATCTCCCACCATGATTGTGAGGTCCCGTTTTAGGAGAAGCAACCAGTCCTTGCTTTTGCGTTCAAAATTCTTCCATTGAGCATTGATGACAATGTTCAAGTCTTAACTATCATTTCACTTGCTGCCACCACTCATTATGTTGAGCCAGGGAAGAAAGTGAAAAATGGCATCTGGAAGGAGAAATTTTCATTCATTTACTGTGCTAGATATGCATGCCCCACCTCACATGCACTCGAGATAATATTCATTCTCCAATTTTATTTTATATCGAATGATTTCTTGCCATAATTTGAAAAACTATTCGAGTATGGATTTTTTTTTCAAGGGATTAATTAGGATATATAAAGAAATTTTACACATTTATCTAATTATGTAATGATACAACAACAAATAGGATTATTTTTAACTCTCACTATTTAAAAAGTTAAACAAAATAAAATATGTGATTGAATTACAATATAAAATTATTTTATACTATCAGTATATTAAAATTAAACTTTTTTTAATATGATTTTAATGGGTATATTTACACTAATATGAGATTTTGATTGGTTGAAAATAAATATGGTGCCGTGTAAAAGCAATCCGCTAAAGACGGATTAAGGAATTAAAAAAATTTTAAAAAAACATTGCAAAATTGTATCCACCACAAGCGGATTAAGAAAAGCAAAAAAAACAATTAAAATAATATCCCATGCATCCACCACAGGCGGATTAATAAAGTGAAAAATAAAAAAAATTGTAAAACACTGTTTTTCACAATGGACCTGGCATTGGTGAATTTTGAATTAAAAAGTAATTGTTTAGAATTCACCAATGACAATTCAAATATTAAATAATATTCTACATTCTATATAAACTCTTCAATTCGATCACATCATGCATATCATTTCATTTGTAGAGTTAATATGTGGAAGAGAGTATATGAGAGGATGTGAGAGGTTGATGTTAGATTCTTAGAAGAAAAAAAAAAAAAGAGAGTGTGTGTAAAAAAAAAAGTGTTAAGAAAAAGAGAAAGAATGAATAGTATAATAAATATAATAGTTTATTTTGATAATGAAGTTGTTATAAATACTACTGAGGTTGTCACCTTATATGGTCAAGCACGTTTGAAGTTGTCGCTCGGAATGTAGAATATGGGTTAAACACATTTGTAAATGAAGACACGGAATTAGAAGCTATGCAAGAATTAAAGTTTCTACAAGTATGTAAACATAGATACGTAGCTTAATTCTAAAATATTAACATGTTTTTATCATTATGATTTAACTATTTTAGTTTATTTAATATTTTTTTAGTTGATAATGTTTATTTAATTGATTTAATGTTTTTTAGTTGATTATTTTTAGTTGATCATTTATTTAGTTGATTTAATATTTTTTAGTTGATTTAACTATTTAATATTTTTTTATAGATTTTTAGTTGATCATTTTTAATTGATTATTTTTAGTTAAGTAAAAGTATAATTTTATGTAATTTTAGTTGAATATTTATTTAGTTGATTTAATTATTTTAGTTGATTAAAAACACAATTTTATGAAATTTTAGTTGACTATTTATTTAGTTAATTTAATTTTTTTTAGTTGATTATTTTTGTTTATTAGAAGCACAATTTTATGCAATTTTAGCTAATTATTTAGTTGATTTAATATTGTTTAGTTGATTTTTTTCATAGACGATTCCGTTGTGAATGGTGAATTGTGTTGTTAGGATGATATTCAAACAATAGGGAGGCAACTATACAACCAATTAAGGTGTACAACATACTCAAAGGAGTGGTTATAAAGAGTTGGAATCAAAGTTAAAAATATTTTATTGTAAATGCACACAGCATGATAGAAGTTGTGCATGGAGATAGTTCACGATCGACCATTAAATTTTAGCTAAGTACTCTTATTTGCGAGGGACTAAGTATTGGTTGACATGTATTTAGTGTTCTGTTCCTCTGATTGATTCTCTAAGAATATGATTATATTTCTTATATTAAACCGGTATTATTGCAGTTATTATGTTTATGAGAAGAAAAAATATTTACCATTGTATTATTATTTATGTATTATCCTTCTTGTCTTATGTATAATTATGAATGAGGATCTACTCGCTCCATTCACTTCTTGTTGTTAGAAAAATTGTGTAGAAGATGATGAACAAAACCTGGAATATTGTGGTTTCAAAACACAAAATCAATCGCTATCTTTAAAGAAATATTCTCCCCCACATATAGTTGATATAGCTTGATGACGATGTCCCGAAGGATACAATGAAATATTTAAATTTCTTGTTTAGCAATAACAAGAAATTTCCTTTCTTGAACTTGAAGTTTAAGAACATTCAAACTCAAGTGTGAAACTTCTTCAATAATAGAGATTATTTATAGTTCATGATTAGATGCAAATGAACACTCACATCTTTACATAATTTTTTATACAAATCTCCACTTAAAAGTCATGTCTTTTAAACCAAGAGGTGTTGTATAGAATTTGAAAGCCATGACTCATGAGACACAATGCTTAAGCACACAAGTTAATGCTTGAATTGAGTCAAGCCTCAAAATTGCAACGTCGGTGAATAATCACAATTTTTTATGAAAGCATAAGTCATTTGGTGCCATCAAAGGCACCATACATGAACAACACACTCATCCATGGTTCTAAATCAGTTTTCTATACAACTTTTACAAACAAAGGCCTATAACATTGTGAATATTACAATGGAAACGGTTAATGGCCGTATGTTACTTAACAATTTAAATTAAATATATAAAACTTGTAAATATATTTCAGTTATTATGTTTATGAGGAGAAAAGATTTTTGTCCTTATATTATTATTTATGTATGTTCCTTCTTATCTCATGTATGGTTATAATTAAGAATCCACTTACTACTAGTTTTAAGATAAAACTCACCTTTTTTTTCTCCTTTCCTTTATAAATATAGCAACAGCTTCAGGTCCCCTTAACCTCCTCCCTAGCAGCTGTAGATTTTCATCTTGGTGAGCTTCACCTTGTAGTGAAGCATTAATATGATTTTGTAGAGTGCTTCAAAGCTATGTAATGGGGGAAAAAGGATGATAAAGATGACTATGGAAGTCATGATGAATATGTTGATAATAATGGCATATCAAACATGATAAGTGGACAACATGTGAATGATGACTCTTCATTTTTTATTTCGTTATGATTTAATTTTTTAAGTTGATTTAATTAATTTCTTTTATTTAGTTACTTTTTTAGTTGTAGTGATTAATTAAATATAAAATTTTATTTTATTTAATAATTTTTTAAATTAATTATTTAGTTGATTATTTAATTTCTTTGGTTTAGTTTTTTTTTTGTGGTGTGATTAGAATCACAATTTTATTTGATGCAATATTTTTTTTTTTAGATAATTGTTCATGATGACCTGAATAAAGTATCATACAAAAGGAGTACATATATGTAATATTCCAAAACCAACTATAAAACTTTAGCACACCCTGCTAACAAAGGCAATAAAAACAACATTTTCCTCTCTACTCATAGTACTTCAAAGACACTACTGGAGCTCATACCACATATGAGCTCAACACACATAATCACATCTCATAGAAAATTATACTCTCCCTTATAACATGATGATGATTGTAGAGATGGCTATCATCTCCATAGTCACAATCTGTTTGAGCACGGCCACCAAGAAGTGGATATCAATTATTCCCCAAAGCACAACCATCATTCCTTTTGAGCTTGGTTTCTGTATCAAGGAGTTGGCTACTTGTGCTGCGAATGTCACACTTGCAGTCTTGAGTATGGGGTGAACCGGTATGATGACCCCACTTCAGCAAAACACATAAACAATGTTCCTGTATATGGAAGCTTAATCAACATATAATTTCATCATACAGAAAAAATAAATGCAACCAATGATTCTATACAGATGCATATTCCTGACTTAACATTCAAGACTTCTGTGTTGACCATTCTGTCAACCAAAATATAGCCATATTGACGACCTCTTCATGGCTGTAAATCTTTTTTTCAAATATGATATTATTCCTACATTTCCATACCAGCCAATTAGAAACAAAATAGGCCGTTATCCATTTCTTTCTCTCATCCCTCCTTACTTTCATTCCTAACCAAGACTCTAAGGCTATTTTCATGTCAAATGGAGTAACCCAAGCCACATTCCATTTTTTCAACCATACTCCCCACACAGTCCAAGCGAAGTCACATGCTAGAAAGAGGTGGCGCAAATCCTCTCCCTTAGTACCACACATTGGACAAATATTGTGTTCCTCTTGGATAATGCCCAACCTACACAGCCTATCTCTTGTATTTAGTCTTCCAATCACAGCAAACCAGTTCAACACCTCCACTCTAGGGGGCACAAGTCCTTTCCAAACCTTACTAGCATAGTTGAAACTGTTTATTTCTCGAGGCTGTTGGCACCCATTAATCAATTTTTGCATCACCGACTTAACAGAGAATACACCTTTCTTATCAAACTTCCAAATCAATTTGTCCACCTTGTTCTCATTAAGCGTCGTTGTATTCAGCACTTGGTGTAATTCATCTAACATTACCTCCTCTCTTGGCAATAAAGATCTTTTCCATTGAAGACTCCAAATCCATTCATGTCCATCCCAAAAGCCACATTCACTCACCTTTGATTCCTCTTGATCAGTTATTAAAGCTTGATCTGGGGAAGGCATTCTTAAGAAGGCCTACTTCTAACCAATAGTCCTTCCAAAATCTAGTCACTTTACCATTCCCAAGCTCTTTTTTTATTCCTTCAAACAAATTGATCATGATGTCTCCATGAGCTCTCCCCATATTATGTATTATTTCCCATACCCCTCCTTTATTTTTAGGTTGTTGATCACTTAGCTGCCCATCAATTTGAATATTATTACATGAGCATATTATTCTCTTCCACAATGGGCACTCCTCCTTTGCAAATCTCCACCACCATTTAAAAAGAAGTGCCATGTTTTTCAGCACAATGTCTCCTACCCCTAATCCACCTAAATTCTTTGGTCTCTGAACTATGTCCCAGCTTACTAATGCCATTCCTTTTTTACCTTCCTGTTTTCCCCAGAAGAAATTCCTTTGCAAAGAGATTATTTTCTTAGAGACCTCTTTTGGCATCTTAAAGAGACTAAGGTAATACATTGGTAAGCTATTAAGAACAGCTTTGATCAAAATGAGTCTTCCTGCTTTTGTCAAAAATTTTGCCTTCCATGTACTCAACTTTTCTTGAATTCTATTTATAATAGGGTCCCATGTTGCAACTCTTTTGGGGTTAGCTCCAAGGGGTATGCCTAGATACTTGATGGGTAACTTAACCACACAACACCCAAGATACGCACTAACCCTTTCCACCCCACTACTCTCACAATTTAAAGCGATAACTGCTGATTTTTCATAATTGATAGACAGCCCTGACATCACCTCAAAACAGTCCAGCAGCCTCCTATAATTTTTTATCGTTTCCTTATTTTGTGGACAAAAGAGAATTGTATCATCTGCAAATTGCAAATGGGATAGATCAATTCTTCCTTGCCCCACTCCTAGAGCTTCAATTCTTCCCAATCTCACCAATCTTTCAATCATTCTATTCAGAACTTCCCCAACTAAAACAAACAGAAAGGGTGATAATGGGTCACCTCGCTTAACCCTCTTTGCATTTTAAAAGGTTTTGTGGGAGTTCCATTTAGTAGAATTGATATGGATGCGGTTGTTAAGCACTCTTTGATCCATAATCGCCATCTAATCCCAAAACCCATGTTTCTCAACACTTCGTCCACAAAAGTCCATCTCACCCTATCATAAGCTTTCTTGAAGTCCAACTTAATTAAGCATGCTGGTTTTTTCTTCCTTTTTAACCAATGAACTGTCTCACTTGCTATTAAGGCTCCATCTAGGATCTGCCTTCCCCCCACAAATGCTGATTGATTCTCACCTACTAGATGTGGCATTAAGTTTCTCATCCTGTTTACAAGGATTTTTGAGATTACCTTGTATATGCATCCAATCATGCTAATAGGGGCGAAAATCCTTTATTTCCTTTACAACTTCCTCCTTTGGAATAAGGGTCACCCACGTCATATTCACATCCTTGCTTAGCTTCCCATTCATGAAAAAATCTTTAACTGCTTTGCAAAAGTCCACTCCAATCACCTCCCACATTTTCCTCACAAAATTCAAATTATAACCATCATATCCAGGGGCTTTATTGGGATAGCAGGACCACCGCTTCCTTTATTTCTTCACTTGAGGTTGGCAGTTCCAATTGCTTTGCATCCTCCTCACTTATTTTATTAACTAAATCTCCATCAAATCGCATTTTTGGCAAGTATTCCTGAGCATACAAATCTTTATAAAACTCTCTCAGTCCTTTCTTAATCTTAGTTGGGTTTATACACTCCACACCATTAATATTTAGTTTCTGGATTTGTTTTCTCCTCCTTTTTGCTGAGGCCACCCCATGAAAATATCTAGTATTTCTATCCATCTCTTTAGCAAACTTGGACCTTGATAACTGTTTCCAAAAGACATCTTTCCTTCTGTACCATTGCTCTAGGCTACTCAACAGTGCCTTTCTTCTAGCTTCTTTCACCTCATCCAATACTCCATTCACTCCTTCATCATCAATTATTCTTAAATCTTCCTCTAGCACTTTAATCCTATGATCTATATCTGAATTCCTCCTTATTCCACTTTTTGATTGGAACTTTTAAGGCTCGAAGTTTTCCAGAGATATGATTATTG
This sequence comes from Dalbergia cultrata, assembly GCA_031216105.1. Lineage (NCBI taxonomy): Eukaryota > Viridiplantae > Streptophyta > Magnoliopsida > Fabales > Fabaceae > Dalbergia > Dalbergia cultrata. Next base: position 166,866 of record JAVHNL010000422.1, on the reverse strand, counting down.
TCCAATCTTTTCCATTCTTCCTTAACCATCTTAATAAAACCTTTATGAGAAAACCATATGTCAAAGCTTCTAAAAGGTTTGGGGCCCCAATCTAGTAGCTTCTCTTCAATTACCAGCAGGCGTTGGTCCGAGAGACTTCTATTTAAACCCCATAGTTTCAAGTTCTTGAATTTTTCCCACCACTCTATTTCCACCATTACTCTATCAATCCTACTACAAGATTCACCCCGAAACCAAGTAAATTTCCTTCCTTGTAAAGGTAAATCAGCCAATTCCATCAATTGTGCCCACTAATAAGGTCCACTGCTAGAAGAAGGTAAGCGACAGGTTTCTCCTCTCCTCAATATTTAGTATCTCATTAAAATCTCCCAAAAACATAAACGGCACATTCAACTCATCTTTTAGTTTCTTCAAATCATTCCACATTTCACACTTCTCATCTCTATTGTGTGGTCCATACACAAGGCATATAGCACACTCAAACTCATACTCCTTTATTCGTCCTTTGATACATATCCATCTATTCCCTTTACTGGTAGTAACATTTTCTAAAAAACTATTATCCCAAATGCATATCATCCCCCAGTAGTGCCCTCTTGCTTCCTGACCTCCCATTTATAGTTATTCCTTCCCCACAATCTAGAAATCAAAAGCCTATCCACCGAAACTTTCTTCGTTTCTATTAGTCCTACGAAACTTAAATTTTTTTCTTTTATCAATTTTTTAATCATACCCTCTTTCCCCACACTCCCAATACCCCTTATATTCCAACAACCTATATTCATAAGGGTTTTCGTGACACACCTAGTTCCTTTCTTGTCGGTTTTTGTGCTACAGTGCCTTTGCTTTTCCTTTCCTTCTTTATCCTTTTTCTTTTCTGATCCCTCTCTCTATTCTTTGCCTCCAAGATCGACATGAGATTCTCCTCTTCTTCCACAAACATGCCAGCTTCTCTACCCACTTGCCACGAAATCTTTGCATCATCTAACATCTCAGTCTCGGATTCTCCATTCTCCTCCTCATCACTTTTACCAATTTGGGTTTCAACTACCACCTCTTCCTCCTCATCACCACATGTTATTGTGTTTAATTCCATATTTTGAGTCCCATTGCATGGCTCAAAGCCTGGTGGAAAAGGGCCAATTGTCTCAGAATCTAGTACTTTGCTCACTGAATTTGCATCACCCAGGCCTACCTCATGACCTACCTCACAGTTCTTCACCTTTTTTGCAGTTTTCCAATCATCTTCTAGTGACTTTGTTTTATTAGGCGAGCTCTGTTCTTCCCCATGATTGTGGCCTAGTAGGACATCTTGGGACTCAACCGAATCATTTTTTACTACAAAAGTTCCCAAGGTCACAATGTTTCTTCCATTATTAGTGGGTGCCACCACACTATGAGACAGATGATCTTCTCGAGCCACCGGAACGCCTTTCTCTACACCATCAGCATCAACATATTGTTTGCTAACTTCATATTGCTCTTTGTTTATTCCCATAAGGTCATTGAAAGAAGCCCCTTTGTTCTTATGATACTGAGATTTGTACACCTCCTCTCCCACCTCTTTCGTGAACACATCAAATCCTTTTCCTCCTACATTCAGCTGTGTCCAACCATGGATGAATTGCCATACGCAAGTGTCGATAAGGATACGAGCTACACTATACGAAGCACCACTCTCCGTGTGCTTATCCAATTTGACAAAAGTTCCCCACATTTCACCTATGTCTTTTAAAGTCTTGATAGACCATGCATGTAAGGGAACACCGTAGCATTCGATCCATACTCTTCTTGTTTGGCACCACTCAATCTCATTCCATCTCCTAACCTCCTCAAAGTATTTCTTTAATGTTGTCTTTGGTTTGCCCAAAAAATGCTCCATATTGTCCTTATTATCGAAGGTCAAGAGCATTTTGTATGCACCCATATCTTTGACATTAGTAATACAGTACCATTCTTTCCTCAGTTTTTCAGACATAAGATGAAAGTTGATCGGTTCAATGGTCTCACCTACAAGACTTCTATTAAGCACTTCCATTTGATCTTTGTCTACTTCTCCATTCACAACTCGCTTATTCACTCTTTCATCCCTTCCATGACCCTTATCTTTCTTAGCCTCATTCTGATTCTCATCTTTGTTCTCGCCTATACTGTTCTCTAATGCATGAGTGAGTTGCATTTTGTTTTCTGCCATTCCTTCTTGCACAACTTCCTTATACAACCTTCCATTAACCATGTATGATGGTTTATGCATAGCAAAATTCCTTGGCCCACCAGCACTATGATTGACACCATTTTGATCTGTGTTCTTATTTGCCTTTCTCTCTCTAATAACACCCCTCCTATATTGTGCTTCCTTGACGAGAAGCTGTTGACCCCACACCATCATCCTATTTTGGTTCGCTATTGCTCTCTCCATTCCACCCTTTGTTTGGAATCTGACAAAAGCAAAAAGGGATTTGGAATACTTTCTAATTTTTCTTGATATGAAAATATCCGTCACTCGCCCTTCGCTTTGGAATAGGTTGTATAGCCACACTTTTGATATTGACATTGGTAGATTATCAACAAATACAGAGAAGGATGTTCTCTCTATATTCCATTCTGCTTCTACTCTTTCCTGTCTATTCACTCCATTTTGCATCCTGTAATGTCTGGACCTATCACTATTGTTGTCTGTTTGTCTACTTATGTCAATCCATGGAAAAACTCTCCTATGTTTTATTCTCTGTTGTCCTCTTACCTTACGCCACTCCATTTATTCAATAACTACTGTAACCAATATATTGTGGCTTGAAATGCAGTCATAATGAATAGAGAGGGTTAGAAGCCTTATCTGTGAGGATTGGAGATGAGTGGTTGAGTTGGGATTCACGACTGGGTTGGCTGGTGGAAATCTAGAAGGGCAGGGAAGACGCTGGCTTTACCACGGCTGCACTGGGTGAGGCGGAGGCGGAGGCGGAGCTAGGAGAGCAGTCGCGGCCGGCGGATCTGGGGAAGCCGGTGGCCTTCGCTGGTGAGGGGGCGATGGATCTGGCCTTCGCGTGGCACTGCCGGTGGCGTGCGGCGGTGGATCTGGAGACTGGGTCAGTGGCGGAAAAGGAAAAGGGGTAGAGACCAAGCGGAGTTGGCAGCAGCGGCGCTTGGGAAGTGTGGCTCACTGCAGGCTTTACGGCGACGGAAGGATGGCTGGTCAGAGGTTGGCTTCGCGTCGAGAAGGCGAAGTGGCGGGAATGCAGATGACACGGCGGTCTTGCACGGAGAGAGCAGGTCCGCGGATGACGCCGTAGGCTGGCGGTGAGGCACAGGTGCTAGACTGCGACGGCTAGAAGGGGAGGCCGCGGGACTTCACAGTGTAACTCGAACAACGGAGGTCCAGGGAGGAAGATTGACGAGGTCACGGCAGCGGCTTTGACGGATGAGAATCTTTTAGAGTATCCTGTAACTAGGATGTATAATGCAGTATCTTTTAGAGTTTCAGCCTTGCGTGATGGTGAGATCTGTCCGGTAGTGGTGGGATCTATATGGCGACACTAGATTTGAAGGCGTGGAAATTTGGTAGTGCGAGCTCTGAAGGCGCGGACTGCGAGGGTTTGCTATTTGCAAGTTTTTCTACCAAATCTAAAGTAACCTCCTCGCACTTAATGCGGCCCGACAACGGTACCGTATCTTCACATGAATTTGCTTCTCTGAGATGTGTGTTGAATCTGGTGGCTGGTTAGGCTTCTCCACTGCAGTGGGTGTCGCGAACAAGGAAACGAGCGGCCTTGAACAAGGGATGAACAGACGGCGGCGAACGATGATGCATAAATGGAAATGAAGGACGGCGCGAACGATGATGCACGCAGGCTGAATCGAAGGACGCGTTAACGTCAAAATGGAAAAGGACGACCTTTCAGCCTTGTGCGATGGTGATGAGGGATCTGTCCGGCGGTGGTGGGGGGGTTGTCTGACGATGCGAGATCTGAAAGCACAGCGGTGGCAAAGTGAGTTCTGGTGGGGCGAACGACGATGGTGGGGCTTGGGCGATGAGAGATTTGGTGGTTGGTGTTGATGCAATATGTTTAAGTTAATTTTTAAGTTGTTTATTTGTAGTTGATTTTTTAATTAATTAATTTTAGTTGATTTAATTATTTTTTTAATTTAATTATTTTTATAGTGATGATAATTCGAAGCACAATTTTATTTATAGTTGATATTTTTTAATTAATTTTTAAATTGATTATTTATAATTGATTTTTTAGTTAACTTTTTATATCTTTTTACAACATATTTCTTTTCTTTTCTTTTGAAACTCTTACAATTGGGAATCTACGCTCAACTCTGTGATCAATTAATTTTAGCCTACTCTTGCATACAAACCTTCTTCTTTTTTTATTATTTTATTCTTCTTCCTCTCCTTATCTTGTTATTGCAGACTTTTGGCCATCAAGTGGCGTGTTACAGGTCAAGAAATTTCATCACTCTTTCCTTTACCAGCTGTCTCTGCGTATCTGAGCCACTTTTCTCTATGCCCTTTTCTATCGTGAATCCACCACAAGCGGACCCTGGTCTTGCAGTACTCTCGGGCGCAATAGAGATTCCTGACAGTGACGCGACGGCTCTGATTTTATCTATATTAAATTCCTCATTCGGGGATTAAATACATCATACTAAAATAAATCCCTTGATAGTTAAATATCTAAGCAGATTATCATTCTAAATATTATATATAAATTATTTTTCCATTCAAATATTTTAAAAATAATTTAATTTAAAATATTTTAAAATAATATTTATTTACTTTTGTTCATAATAATGTTAATATAATCTATTTAAATATCCTAAAAATAAAAATGAAATGAAGAAATGGTATTCATATAATAAGATATACTGTAAAATCTATATTTTTCTGGTAATTATACATTTTAAGATAATTTTAATTTTAATTACCTAAATAATATTTATTCTATTGTAATTATTTTTTGGTATAAAAATATTCAAATATAACTCACGTTATTATCAGTCCATTTTTAATTAAAATTAATTCTAATAAAATTAAGTTGGCCTAAATTTTCATTTACAAGCTCCATTCTAAACACGGTTTTAGTTGAGCCTGAGGACGTTTGTAAGGAGACTGCTGGAGGAAGAAGCTATTAAAGACCACCAACCTACCCACCCTGAAACTGGGTTGCACATGTATTTTGTCTTATATAGAATGCCCTTGCTGTCTGACTTGCTACAAACAGTGGAGGTCACGCTGCGCAGCAGTATCGGGTACGGGCACGCCAGTGTGCAGAAGCGCAGGGCCATACGCTAGTTCATTATTACTAATAAAGATATTTCAACATTCAAATAATAATAAACACTCAGTACTGTGAGGAAGGATTACAAAAAAAGGGAGCAACATCATCACAGAGAATAAATAAAAAATAATATTAATCTCATATTTATTATAATAAATAATATTATTTATAATTATAAAATATAAATATTATATTAATTTATATTTTATTTATTATTAAATAAGATATAGATCTTATTTAAATATAATTTATAACTTATTGATGATAAATAATATATTAATCAATTCGATATTTCATATTTTATGGATATAATTATCATTTACTATTTTACAGTGGCAGACACGAAAAGAAGCCTGGACCCATTATTTTAAAATAATATTTGAACTCACTTAACTGAGGCCGTTAGAATTTTGTCATCACCATACTGATCCAAAGGACCGTATCAACCCATAACCATTCGATTAAAACTCTTCAATAAACTACTCCATAGGTTCGACCAGTTTTTTTAATATGGATTTTGCCTATTGATTGTACAATAATATGAAATTTAAGGGTAAATTATGGTCGTGTAATTAAATCTCGCATTGTGCTAGATAATTAGATAAATAATTTTTAAAATTTTTTAGACACAAATCCGGCATGCAAGATTTTCAAAGAAAAATAAAATATTACTAACGGCACGTGTGTATTCCTTTCTTTTATGAGCTGGCATGCACTACCAGCATTCATTATTATTTCTCAATTTGACTATGGCAAGGGGAGCGGAGTGAAGGAGGGCCATTTCTGTAATATCGAAAGTTTTTTGATCCAGCGTATTGACTGGGACAAACAATATAATGGGAAGGGAATGATAATGAAGTTTGAAACGCCTCCTTTACTCCATCAGTAGGGAAACGACTGTACATGAAAATTGTTCACTTTACTTTGGAAAGACTATTCACATCCAATTTTGGACTTTCACAATTGCAGCGTTAGGTAATAACTACACATTTTTTTCAAAATTATAACAGTTAATATAAATAGAAATTTTGTTATTGTTTATTTTATTGAAAACTCATTAAATTCCAACAATTTACTGAAGCGTTTTCCCCCTAAATAGCCTTGCCAGGCTATCGTTTTCCAATTTTTATGGCTAGACTAGGCAAATAGACAATTATTTGCAAGTCCAATGACACTAAACAAAACAAAGTCTTTTCCTAGCTGAGTTGTGAGAAGCTATCAGATTATTGTTGCATGAGATGATGCATGATGATGTGTGAGGGATCATGAGAGCGAATTCGACTTAGATAAATGAGCATTGTGGGCTGTTCCCCCATACTGGAAAATTAATTTTTACATGAATAATGGGTGAATAATTATCATTAATACTATGAATTTGGACTAAATATTATAAATATATGAATCTGTAAATCAGATCAAAATCGAGATTTATTGATCAAAACTTACTCCTGAAAAATAATTTCATTTCAGAGTGAAGTGAAGGAGACCACGAGGAGCACGCGGTCCAGCAGCGAAGCACGCGGACCAACAGTGAAGTGAAGCAGACCAACGCGGACTGAAGCATACCACGAGGAGCACGCGGACAGGTGGCGCGCTGGGAGGCAACGAGAGGTCGCGTCCATCAGCAGTAGGGAAGTCTTGGAGATTTTATACGGAAATATTGTGACCGGCGAGACTTATGAGCATGGGATTCCCTGCAACAACGTCACCTCATGTGGAAAAGTCGCATTGTGTGACCACTTCTTTTTTCAAAATTATCTATAATATAAATAAATTATAGAGATTTTAAATTTTTAACAATTACAATTATTTTTTTTATATGAATGGATGGAGGGAGCGCACTATCGAACCTGAAACATAATAAGTGCTAGAGGACGAGTGGTTGACAAGTACAATTATAATTATAATAATATGAGAATTATATAAAAAAATTTAAATAATAATATTTTAATTAAAAATATTGAATGAGACTTTATAAATAGTATAAAGATAAAGATAAATAAATATTTTTAATTTTTATATAAAATCATTTATAGCAATTTTCAAAAAAATGAAAATGAGAGATTTTATCGACGTTATATCTATGTAAATTTATTTATAAATTCATATTAATGTATATTACTACCCAAAATTAATATAAAAAAAAGACTCGTCCCCGTGCATAATTTAGTAATTTGGATTAAAATATAATTTGATTTGCGAAATTAGTCATTTAAAAAAATTCAAGAAGAGACAGAATAAATAAAATTGATTTTTTAATTATATATGTCGGACCAAATTCTTTACGGCAAATTGTGAGATGCCATGACGATGATCTCTGTCGCTTTCCAATTTTGATTGCTAGTCTAGACAATTATTTTCAACTCCACTAACAATCATATGATAGTTCCCTCAAAATTATTGTAAAATGACTAAATTAACCTTCTTCAATCTCTTAATTTTCCATTTCAACCACGCTTCTTTCCCACCACTGCTGAAGGCCCTCCTCTCTCTATCTCTCTCTCTGTCAAGCCTCAATATGTGAAGCGCCATTCCTTTGACTATTAGTCTCCATTATTGAATCTAACTCATATCCGTATTGCCATACCTCAATCGACTGCCACCCTTTAATCCAGAAAACATGAGTGGGTGTTACTGTCTAAGTGCACTCGCCGAAAAGTGGAGCTTATATGAGGAACAAAAGCATTATCTTCTCCTCCGTCCCTTTTGCCCCTTGATTCAAGTGGATCTAATACGAGGAACACCACTAGAAAGCCTAGCACTATGCATTTTTGGCTTTTTTTTTTCCTTCTTTTAAAAATTACCACCTTTCTACTATATTCATTCAAAGATGTACCAAGAAAATATTATAGATGCAAACTGTAAGTATTGGTATGGCGCTAGTGTTATGTTCCCTCTGGCTATTTGGCCTTTTGAAACTCTTGAAGGTTGGGAGAACACAATTTCTAGGAAGTAGCTACTTTTTTTTTTTTTTAATCCTCAAACAGCCAGAAAGGATCAAAGAAAACATGAAACCAAAACAAATAAAAAAAAGGAAGTAGAGTCACCACAGCCACAACAACTCCTCCATTTTCGTCATCCTAGGACCCAGTCCGCCTTCCACACCTGTGACCTGCAGCTCACCCATGGGTGTTGGTGAAATGGGTGGCAGCAATATAGTGGAGGAAGAAGGTGGTGGTGGTAGGAGGTTAAAAGAGAAAGGACATGAAGAAGGGTAGATTGGTATTTTAGCAATTATCATTATTAAATTTATAAACTATTATTTTATTTTATAGTTTTATATAAAAATTAAAACTTTAAATCTGAATCATTCAAATTGAATCCAACGATAGGAAATGATGGACCATGTGATAGTCCAGAACATATGTTGGACCACCTTAAAATGACCCAACAAAATTATGAGCAGCTGTCAGATTTTTATTGCATGAGATGATGCATAATGGCCGAAAGTGGCAGATTTATTTCCTTTAGATTGGCATGATACCATCATAGATCCTGCCGGAATCGTATGAGATCTAAAATATATCTTCACGGGATCTTTGTGGGAGTGGCTCTCAGCGGATTAATGGGCCCTCGAGTCAAGTTTAGGTTGAGATTTCTGATCCATATTCTTAATTCAATACAATTATAAATACCAACACTTCATAAAATTAATTGATTAAGTTTAATTTTTATTAATCTTTCACTAGAAGTCAAATAACTTAAAATTTACCCATGAGAAAATTAATAGGCAATTATTTCTAACTTCTAAACTAGATAATATTTAACTTTTTTTTTTATTTGAATACAATATTTTTTTCCTCCTTTTACTAACTAATAACATAAAGATTATTATGCGTGGGATATTGCCTAATTGAATATGAGGGATTTTTATTCAATTTTTAATTTTCTTTTTCACTCCTATCGTCTTTTAGCTATTCTCTTTAATTTAATTTTATTTATTGAAAGTTTGATTTTAATGCAGTAATTATAGACATGAAGAGCCCACACAAATAAAATATGTTCCGTAAATTTTCACTAAAAATTAAGAAAAAAGGTACTTTTTGAATCTCCATGTCAAAAACTAGAAGTATATATTTTTAAAAAATGAATTTCTACCATATATCTATACTTTTATTTTTAACATTTATCATTTTGCTGAAGAAATTCTATTATTTTGTTTCTTAGCACATGAAACTTTTAAAATATTTTATTTTTTAAAAAATAAATAAAAATATCCACTTTCTTTTTCTTGATATAGAGTTAAGCACGCTCTACATACTAATGCAAGCAATAAAATGTTCATAGTATTTTGATTCAATTCACTATTTTGCATACACAGAATGAATTCTATAAAGTCGATGTTAGGACTATTTAAACAGTGATCATATTTAAGTCATTATTACAAAATTAAATGATTATATTAAATAAATAAATATATATATATATATATTTTTTTTTATTTTATAAATTTTTACTTTATATGTTACGTTTTATGGATTAAAAAGTATTAATACAATATAGTTAAATTCAAATATATATAAATAAAAAAGGTATACGTTTTTTTTTAAGTTGTTAAATATTAACATAAAAAAAATATAAGCATGTATTTAAATAAACCGCATATCACCTATATATAATTTTTCTTTAAAATTTATATTTTTTTCAATGAGATTTTGCACTTTTCTTATGAACTATGAAAAATACTAGCTAAGTTATTATAATTTTTTATTTTAAGATCTTCAAGTAACACCTAATCGGCTAGGTCTATATCTAATCATTCGTCTTAGCACCTTAACATCCGCAATAGAGGGGGGAGCCTAGCCATCACCGCCGCATTCGTCCCCTGCTCCAACTTCTCCTCCCCCTTTCCTCCGCCGTGATATGCTTCTACTCTGCGAAGGCCACCATGGAGCCCGAACTCAGCACCACCCTCACCTCATGCTGCCACGCCCCTGCAGGCTGGCCTTCCTCCACGTCTCGACTAGCTCCTCCCTCCACAGCCTCTTCGTCGCGCTCTCTCTTCGACAAACCAGGTTTCATTTTGTTAATTGTCAAGTTCATTTTGAATCTTTTTCTATAGCCTAAGATTCTTCCAGTTCAGATTGATATAATTAGGATTTGCTCTAGCTTTACTGAAGAGGAGGTATAAATGAGGATGAGGAATGCAAGGGGTGGTGAGGGTATTATGATAAGATGAGATTTCCAGAGGTTGAGCATGGACGTGAAAGGGGTAGTGAGGGCGATGTGAGGGATGAGAGCACGAGAGATCAGCGCAGGTTTCAATTCCAGTATTGGGGGAAGGTTTTAAAAAAAGGAAAGTGCAAAATTATAGAAAGCCGCTAAATCAAGCCATACGCAATTATGAGGAGTCAGGTTTTACAGTATTTGTGGATAATCTACCTTCAACCATGACAAACTCGTGGTTATGGCAAATTTTTGGGCTTGAAGGTTATGTGATTGATGTGTATCTATCAAGGAAACAAAGAAGATTGACGACAAATCCTTTTGCCTTTGTCCAGTTTGCTTTTAAACAAGACTTGCAAAAGGTCATAAAGGAGGTGAATGGAATGGTTCTGTGTGAATCTTAAATAGTGGTGAAGGAGAATAAGTATGGGATATTCAATAAGAGTGAAAGAATGGGGGAGAACAATGATTATGTTCATTCGCAACAGAGGAATATGAGTAAAGTAGGTAATGGAAGGATGGTGGATGGGAGATCATATCGTCAAGTCCTAGCATATGTGGTTACCAAGGTAGTGCAACAGAGTCATCAAAGACGTAGAGTTGGAATGGTTAATCAATACAAAGAAACATATAATCCACAACAAGGAGTTGAGATTACCCTGGAAGGAGACAAGGGGAAATTGGAAATGTTATCTAGGAGCATTGTAGGAGATACTAAATATCCGACTAACGGAGAAATATTGGCAAAAAAGCTTTTTCATGAATAGGGTTCAATTTTGAAGGTCTCGCCTATGGAGACCTTTAAAACTCTTATCACTTTTGAATCTAAAGTTGATATGGATGCGACCTTACAATTAGGGCAGGATAGCTTGAGCAATCATTTCTCATAGATTAAAGATGGACATCGACAGAGTGGTGTAAAACAAGAAAAGTATGGCTCGAATGTTATGGGAATCCTCCTCATGCATGGAATATTGATTCAATCATTAAAATAGGAGAGATATGGGGATCCTTTGTATGCATGGATAAAAAGACATGTGATGAGGTAGATTTTGGAGTAGCAAGAGTGCTTATCAATACAAATTTCTTACAAGTTATTCAAAGTTGGATTGTGCTACGCGTTGATGGGAAATGCTAGATTGTGCTACGCATTGATGGGAAATGCTATGATGTGTATGTCAAAGAGCTTGGTATGGAATGTGTGAACCTATGGAGTGTGGATAAAGATCACCAACACAAGGCATTGGTCTGTAAACCTGATCAGGGGGATAAGATTGGATGTACAAAGTCGAGTGTTGAAGTATGAGAGACGAAAAGTAGCAGCTCAAAAAAGGATGAGTGAGATGGGTGCAAGTTTTTAGAGAATGTGGAAAAGAAAGCAAAAACAGTGGGTACAAAAGTTGAGGAACCAATTAATCAAGCCAATGATGAGACTGATAGGCAAAGTGGGACCATCTCCATCGAAGACGATAGAAATACTGAAGACATGGTGGCATTAGTCAAGACATCCCAATAGCTAGATGGTAGTTTGGGCCTCTATGACAAGGTTGGCCTAAATATATGAGAAGTTAGTTCAACATGGAAGGACCATGGTCCTTTACACTCTCCTGGTTTTGGGATAGGAGATGATGAGTCAGTACACCGTGATATTAACATAGAAAGGAATGAGGCGGACAAATTACAGTATGTTAATGCACAAAAAGGAGAAAATGAAAGGAAAACAGATTGTATTAGGGATTCACAAGAAATAGAGGGAGATGAAAATGTCGTTCCTAGTAAAAAAGAAGAAAAATTCCAAATGGCGAAGGAAATTTGGAGCTTAGGTAGAGAGCTCGCGCTAACAACGACAAACGATTAGGAAGTAATTCAAGCTCTTATTGAAGAGCTCATGGAGAAAGAGGATGCTAGGAAACCGAAGAAAAGAAACAAAGGGAAGTTGAGGATAAAAAAAGCCAACAACAAGGCTAGGTGAGTCAATTGGTTTTCCATGATTGTTTTGTCTTGGATAATTAGAGGTATTGGTGGGGAGTGACGTAGAAGTGGTGAGGGAACTCATTCATCAGCAAAATTTATTGCTAGTAGGGTGTTTTGTTTGTTTTATTTGTTGATGTTAGTTCTTTGGATGTTTTTTCGTCATTTTTCCTTGAGGAGGATCTGTTTTTTCTCTTCATTAGTGTTTTATCAAGTGTGCAGGCTTGGATGTGGTTGCTTGCTGTTGTTGTTCTGTACTTGTCTTGCTCTACTCTTTTCTTTAAAGGTGTTGAGCATTTCAATAATTATCCAAACAAAAAAAGATATTCAAGTTATTTTTATATTTAAATATTATTTTTATTTAAAAATAACAAATCCCAAACAAGCGGGTCATCTTGAACATTATTCTAGCATTGTTGAAGAATTAAGGTTCTTAAATCCCCTTTTGATTTTTGAGTTTAATTGAGTTCTTGATGTAGGGAGAAAAAAAAATGATAATGATTAAGAGTGATTAGTGAGATGGAAGTAAGAGGCGTGAGAGGAGGATAGGGCTTTGGTGATAGTGGATTCGGAATGGTGGAGTTGGATTAAGTGAGTGGAATCATGAACTTAGAGAATCTAGTTCCCAAGTTAAAATAGACTTAGAGCCAAAGATCTCCCATGGATAGGGGAAATGATTAGGTTTGGGCATGATTTGTTAGGAAATATCATAAAAGGGAAGGACGGTTTTACTTAAAAAAAAATGTCACATGACGTGTACATAGCTATTTAATAATGGAATAAATATTAATTTAATGGATGAGTTTTTTTTTACACTGTTTGAAGATGTCAAATTGCACATTTTAAATAGTTACATATAAATTACACACGACCTAAAATACTAGTAGGAGTAAAATAGTTTCAACCTTTAAAATATTTTTATTTAACTTATTTAAAATTTGATTATTACTACTACTTTTATCCCCTTTTTATACACATACTTCTATATTATTACAAGTATTAATAGATAATACCAAAATATATTATATATGCAATAGCGTTTACAATGTATTGAACATTTTTGGAACACTGAATGTGCCAGTGCTAATATTATTATCAATTGACAAGACAACTATCTTTAGGGTTTATTGCTATAAAAAGTCATTGATAACCCCAGAACAAACTCTCTTGCATGCGCTGTTAACTGTTTTCAAATTGGAAAGTCTCAAACATTTATGCTACTGTTCCACTTTTGTCCTTCAACAAAAGTAATTTATAACTTATTTAAAATAATATTTTTTATTATATTTGTGTTATTGTTATATTCTACTATTTAATTTTTTAAAATAATTATTTAAATTCAATCAATTATAATAATTTTTCTTTTTGAATAATCATAAATATAGTGAATTTTATTTTTGGTCCTTATAATTTTTTTTTATGTTTTGATCCAAAATTTTCAAATTTTTTATTTTGATCGTTAATCCATTATTAAGTAGGGATATTTATAAAAACAAAAAAAATTCTTAAAATAGTTATAAAGACCAAAACTCAAAATTTTCAATATTTATAATTACTAAGTCCATATTCTCAAATAATTATAAGGATTGATATTCAAAAAAAGAAAAAGAGAGATTAAAGCTAAATTAAATACAATGGATCAAAACAAAACAAAAAGGTACCGAATGTGAGTAATTATACAATTTGAATTATTGAATCATTTACAATTTATTGGTAATGAGTCAGTCGTGCTATGATTAATAATAATATATGCACTATCAATATAAAAAAATATTAAATAAAAATTTAATCATATATTATTACATCCATAAAAACATTTGATTCACTTATCTAAAATTTTAAAAATCTTTCACGAAAAAGTATATAACTAGATGATAATATATACCTCTTATAAATTGTCAATACATCAAAATTAATCTCTATAAAAATATAATAATAATATTTAATATATACAAAAGTAATATATAGTGTTTGTCTGGTTATAGGTACCGAATACAGAGAGAGTAATGAATACCGTGTAAGATGTTTGTTAATGCAGGGTTATTAATATTGTTTAACTAGCAAAATATTTCTCATTATTAAAATTCTTTACCAGTTTTTTTTTATTTTTTATAGAACAATAGATAAGGCTCAAAACCCCACAAATGGGAGAGCAGTAGTATAGCAGAACAAATAAATAGCCAAATTGTAAAAACTAAGAATAAGCAATAGGCACAATACAAGATGCCCCCAAAAATTGCTTTCAACTTGAACTAAATCTCCACTTGAACTAAATTTCCTCCAAGAAAATACTTAATCCAAGAAAGATCTACTCCTCCATCAGCATGTGGCAAGTGAAAATGACAAGCCATCAGCTTTGCCAGAACCATGGTCATCTAAAAGCCTCCCAACTGTAAGCATGGACAAGCTCAGAAAGAAAGAGTGAAGATGAATATTATGCCCATTATCAGAAATGCCAGCTATTCATCACAGCACCAAGCAAAGGAATTCAGATAGGCTGTCTCCTTCCACAAACACAAACTAACCCTTCAGAAAAACCACAACAAGCTGAAGTAGCAGAGAATAAAACTCATAAACTTAACATCTCCATTTGCAAGTTTTAAGAAGATAGGAGACTTCAACCAGAGGATGCATATTCTCTATGAAGACTATCAAATACCAGGAAGAAAATGAGAGATTCCAACACCAAGTGATTGAAGAACTAGGATCATGTCTGATTTATGAAAAGCCAACACACACACACCCAGGAAATAGACACACTCAAACCAAGCAACCAAGCCAAAGGGATCTGAAAACTAACTCTCTAACTAGTGTATCACTCAGAGCCAACTCAAGGCAACATAATGCTCTCAACAAAAAGAAATAATTGATCTCCCTCAACTCCCCTGGCTCCCCCTCAATCTATAAAAAAAAATCTGACGGTGTATCACTCAAACCGCTACCCCCGAGTCACCTTACAATCATGTCCTGAGAACAAAGCCATGTAACCTGTCAAAAGATAACAAATAAAAAGACAAAATTATAAATCCTCACCAATCTACTTAATCCTCTAGATTGTGTATCTCCCTCTATACTCACAAACTCCCCCACAAATTATTGTATCTTTCAATATTACTCTCAACACTACTCCTTGACCACCTAGCACCAACTTCAAACAGCCACAAAATTTTTTTCAGAACATCTAAATAAATAGCCACAAGGAAGATTCACCTGCAAAACGACAACAAATCTCCAAAACAAACATTTATTAACAATCAGCATATAACTAGGATCTACATCTGTACATGATATTAGACAGAAAAAGATGCCAATTAATCTGCTCATTTTGGAAAATAACTCTATTTCTTAATTCCCAAATTGATAACAAGATAGCATAAAAACAAGTTTTCCATCCTCTCTGCTGCCTACCCTTAAAAACCGCCACATTCCACATTTCAAAATTTGTTTTTGGATCTTCAGCCATCACCCAATTAATTCCCCACCAATTACAGCAAAAAGCCCAAATTTTCCAAGTATGATTACAAGTAAAAAACAAATGCGATAAAGTTTCCTCCGAAGCATTGCAAAAAACACATTTAACATCACCATTGGCAAGAATATTTAGACGATTCAACAGAACTTTTGTGTTAATTCTGCCATGAAGAACAAACCACACAAACAGCTTTGCCCTAGGTGAGGCACAACCATGCCACACAGCACAAAAAGATGAGTCAACTTGAGAAACACTGCAGCTTTCCTGGAAAAATTTAGAAATAAAAGACTTAACAACATAAAGATTAGAAGGATGAAAACACCAAGCAGACCTATCAGGGTTGTTTTCTGTTAAGAGTACCCCATTCAACTTACACTAAAGATCCTCTAACAATGGAACTTCCCACTGGAAAAGGTTCCTGCGCCATTTTAGACTCCAACTCCAGTCAGAAACACTCCAATAACCACATTCTGCAACAAACTTCCTCTTTTGGAGGGAAATGGAGTAAAGCCTTGGGAAAGCCTCCATTAACTTATTTTCTCCGATCCAAATATCTTCCCAAAACCAAATTCTGCTACCGTCCCCAACTATTTTCCTAATTCCAGTAGAAACAATAGATCTACAAGTTTCATTGACTTCTCCGATGGCCCCAATAGCTCCCCACAAACCACCTTTAACAACACTTTGTTGCTATCAATTTTATACATAACTACATTAAATATGTCCAGTACATTTTCTAGCGTCATATCTATATTTTACTTCCAGGTTTATTGATGCGAGCTATCGTTACCTGTAACAAATTAAAAAAAAAATTAATTACTAAATTAGAGCAAAAATATAGTTAGGGTACAATCCATATTGTCTCATGTGGAAGCATTCTACTTAATTCGGGAAAATTAGGGGGTTTGAGAAATTATTGCAACCAAATTAAATCAAGAAATTATGATGAGAAAATTACCTATAAAAGGATTCCCTCAGATTTAGAGTTGTTCAATTATCGGTTTAAAGAGATAAATTCATGGCAGTGATTACTTTCATTAGCTATGCTATCACACAACAATGATGCAATTCTACTTAGCGGTCATATAATCGCACTCTCACTAAGGGTTTGGCTAACATATGAACTAGTAATTCACGATCGTGATTCTATGATCCTATGTCAGTCTCATTACCAATTACAGCAACCTAATTCCTAATGAAGTTAATTTCAATCCCTTGCCAATTGGATGTAATTAAATCAATCGATCCAATACCTCAATGGTATATAGATTGTGCACGCAAACGAATGTACATCCAAACAACTCTTAAAACACAATTACAATAATCTTTGCAATTGATATCAAAAGAGGAAGCAAACAGGAAAGAAAAACCAACTATGAATTACAATTGAAATTGGGAACCTCAAGAACAAACTTAATTCTCAGTTTTCCCTGTGCACGGTAAAGAAATTACTCCTCCGTGAGAGGAATGTCACAATCGTTATTGGAAGAGGAAGCCAAATTACAAATCCAAAAATTAAGAACTAAAAACAACAATTAAGAATTCCTAAACCTAGAGAGAGAGTAGTAAGGGAAAGAGAGAGAGAATTCTCTAAAATTATCAAAATTGAACACTAGGTTTTTTGTTTTTGCCTCCTTCATCGTGTTTACTATTCCTCCAAAGAAAAGGGCCCAAAAATAGGCCCAAACAGGATAGCAAATGAAAATCATGTCATCGCACGAGCATTGCAGCGCTAAGAGCACTATAGTGCTCACCATAATGGGTCACTTCAAAATTCACTTTAGTTTTGCTCTCTGTCGAGCGCTGTAGCGCTCATCCGAATAGTGAACTTCTTTTCTAGCTTTGGCACACTAACTTGGAAGATTCCTGTCACTCAACAATGCTACATAGAAGATTAAAAGCACACGTAATTTTCAAATATAATTATTTATTGCAAAATGTTGCCAATAACAATGACATTACTCAATGATGCACGACAAGGACAAAGTATAAATTCACTAACTAAGCATCAGTTAAGCACAAATCAAATGTAATATATTCAGAGTTAGGATGAAAAATGGATGCATAAATGTTACCCATCATTTATCTTTTAAATGGTGTAATTTTATGGGCGAATGGAATGATTCAATCTTCATAGGAACATTAAATGTGACCTTATATATGCATGATTTGATGTTAATACCTAATAAAAATGTTGGATTGAATGATTGATTCATAATATAATTAAATAATATTAATATATAATAATAAATATTAAAATAAATATGATAGAATTAAATATATCAATTGACATAACATAATAATAATAAATATTTACAAAACTAAAAGAAAATAGACACTAAATTTTAGTGTAGAAACCCCCAAATATAAGAGGAAAACATACTCTAAAAATATTCTACTATACTTATGACAATTATAAAATATTATTTTCACATTTTCCAATCAACTCAAAAAATAAATATAATACTTCTTAGTGAGAATACTCTTATTTAAATATTATAATTTTATAACACCAAAAAAAAAAATTCTATGTTAAGATATTCCCAATATATTTACTTCCATCCTAATACACTCTCAAATTTACTTAAATTCTCTATTTTTCTTTTCACTTTCATAGAATAACTCACTTTCCGTATATTTTGCTCTTGTTTTTTCGCTGCTCTGTGCTCAATGATTGCAAATGAAAATTCATCCCCTGTAGCCTTCATGAAGTGTGAACGTGCACCACGCACCACGGTACCAAAAAGAAAAAATGCGTACGCTGTAAGATCTTTTAATCTCCATCCATTAAAATCAATGCCTCGTTTCATGGTTTTCCTTTTCACGTTTTTCACTTTTTCTTCAACGGCTGGACCCACAAAAAATAGTTCATGCGACTTCCATTGTTTAAGTCAAACCATTAGCAGGTCAAGCTCTTTAAATCCATTCATTATCATTCAAGTTATTGAAGCACATTTGAAAGCGATTAAGCCCCTCTCCCCCGCGTTCCCTTGTTTACACTCGGCTTTTCAACTTTTCTAGCCTTTGGCTGAATCATTAATTAAAAAGCGAAAAAGGAATTTCAGTTTGTTTGCTCTTTGATTCCAGTCTTCAGTGTTTATGCATGTTTTTTTTTTTTTGGTGTGAATGTTCATGCTGTTTCTATTCCGATTTACAGTTTGTAGTTTTGCAGTTCATACAACCCAAGAATCAAAAACAGAACAGAAAAAAGTGTTGCTGATTCTTTGCCTTTTAGTTTCAGTCTTTGGATTTGTCTTTCTGATTCCTTGTTTCCATTCTCGACTTGAATTTGTTATATTTTATATCATCCCAGAAAAAAACCAAAAATCAAAAAAAGAAAAAAAAAAAAGAAAAAGTGTTGCAGATTGTTTGCCTTTTAATTTCAATTCGAATTTGTCTTTCTGATTCCTTGTTTCCATTCTGGACTTGAATTTGTTATTTTTCAGCTAATACATCCCCAAAAAAAAAAAACCCAAAAATCAGAAAAAGGAAAAGTGTTGCAGATTGTTTGCCTTTTAGTTTTCAATCTTCGGATTTGTCTTTCTGATTCCCTGTTTACCTTCTCGACTTGAAGTTGATATTTGTCAGCTCAAACATCACCCAAAAAAAGGAAAAAAAAAAGAGAGAGGGAAGTTGTTATATTCTGTTTGTGTTTGTGCATGTCTTTTGGTTTCGTATTTCGTGATTGAAGGGAGTGCCGTCAGGGATCCAGCTTCAGATTCACTTTGTTCATTTTACGCATTAGAGTTTCCTCGACAACGACTCACGAAAGGTATGAATTTGTGCCCTTTTCACTCAATTATAGTACCTCTTGCTGGAATTCAAAACGAGCGAGAGTTGTTAATTTTTTCGATAAAACAAAAAGCTCTAGCCCCAAACAGAGGCATGCCCAAACAGTACAAAAGAGCAAGAACAAAACACATAGACCAAAAGGAATCACAGACTGTTAAAACAGGAATAGCCCAACTACACATGTAACATGAATGAATTTTCTGCGTTCAATTTTAAATTTTCTTTTTAAAATAATCATTTTTCACATTTTTTTGGGTATATTTATGGATATATTTGGATCGGGAGAAGTTGATGGAGCAGAATGAAAGAAATGAAGTGGACGTGGATAGAATCAATGCTATCCAATTCCATTGCTTCTTATTGTTCTCCTTCTCCACCAATTTGGGCGGAGTGCCTTGCATGAGCCTTTTAGTCACGGCATTGTCTGAAATGAGAATATCCTAAAAACCAAAAACAAAAATAATTAAGTTTATTAGATCCAATAAAAGCAAGTTCAAAACCTTTTACATAGTGCCTACAATTTAAGATCTTAAAAATTACATCTTTCCAAGAGAAATTTACTTTATTAAAAAAATTCGTTTAACCGAGTCCTACATTTCGACTTCTTTATTCTTCGTTTGAACTCTATTTAAGAATTTGTTAAGCTCTATTCACATTCATTTCATCATTCGGGAAAACCAAGACCGGAAAAAGAAGGTAAAAAGTGATGCAGATTATTTGCGTGCTTTCGGCCTTTAGAAGCATGTTTATTGATGCACCTACCATCAATATTGTCAGGTTCCCTTCACGAAGGCTTAGGCCTACAGTGTGTGCCTCTATCACAGACTCACGTCGCCACCATTAGCAACAGAGAAACCAATCACAAGCAAGTGAGCTTGTGTTGTTCTATTTGTAAGAGGTATGTACTTCAATGCTTCCGTCATAGATTTTCCCACATAGATTTTCCTAGTGCCTTATCATGTTTGTCAGGCACGGTGCCTAACGTATTTCTTTTAAAATAATTTGTTAAGCCCAATTTGAAAGGTCTGGAGTGGCAGGCTCTGTGAATTTGAGCGTTGGACCATACCTAGTAGGGAGACAGGTTCGACTCCCACCTTTCATCCTTTAATCTCCCTCTTCTCAACTAATTCCAATTTTTTAACTAAATTTAATTTCCAATTATTATTTTATTTTAATCATTAACCAACAACTATTATAATGTATATTTAATTAAAGTCCCCCGTTTCTCTCTTTTTTCAATTGATACTAATTTTCAATTAAAATTAATCTTCTATTATTATTGTTATTATTTTATTTTGATTATTAACCAACAATTATTACGATGTAGATTCAATTAATCAAATAACTGAATTTTATGTTTTTTTTTTGTTTACCTATATAATAAAGGGATTCTTACTTTTATATGTCCAACTTTTTCTTTCATATTTGACTTTATTTTTATTTTCAAAATAATCATACATATATAGAATTTAATTTAATTGAAAATAAAGTGTGTGTATATATATATATTATCAGAGTACTTTATTTATTTTTTACAAGGACATTAAAACTATAACTTTTGGAAGGGGAGGTGAAAATCTGAAACTATCCACTAAGTGGCAGAGCTTGAAAGAAATTTTACGAGGGCAAGTAGTATATAACATAGATGATGATGACAAATTAAAATTAAAATTGGTTGTACAGTACATATATAATTTTTTATATATCAAATAAGAGAAATATTTTTGAGAGGTAAGAGGAGCGAATCTTAAATCATAAGGATTGGTCTAGTCATCAGATAATGTGTATAATTTACAATAAAAGTTATTTAAAAGTTACATTGATTACTTACAAAGTTAGACAATTATATGTTTTACATTTAGCCAGTTTTTTAAGATCTAATGACTAAGTTTGCTCCTTTCACTCCATAAACTCTTTGTAAGCTTTTTAGTGACTTGAAAATGTTAACAATTTATCAATATTTTAGCATATGACAATTTTCCTCCTCCGGTATATTTGGTATGACGGTAAAAGTGGAGGAAAAGAATTATGAATAAGTATAATGTGTAATTTTATGGTTAAATTTTATGTGTAAAATTACACCTTAAGCTTTTGGGAAAAAAATTTCATTTCCACCATACCAAACACATCCTTAATATTTATTGCATGACAATATATCACTTTTTTTCCAATTAGAAAATAAACTAACGGAATCTAAGACTAAAAAAATCAAATGTTTTTTATAGATATCGCAGCTTTAAACTCCAAATTAGAGGAGTAATTGGAAGGAGATATAGTTATAACAAGATGAAAAAAACAAAAATATCACCCTAAAAATAAAAAAATGACCCCCATAATTTCAAAACTAAGCAAAATGCGAATCCACCTGTGATGGAAAACAAAGCACTATATGCCAAAGCATTTGAAACTATAGCTATCAAGTTGCATATTAGAATTTACTAAACACTTATCTTTTCTTCGCCAATTGCATGGCTACCCAACCATCATGACCCAAAATCCACTTACCAAAAAATCATATTTATATATAGTAATATTCATTATGAAATCTATTTATTATACAACGTGTGTAAGTTAATTTTTCAAAAATCTTTAGGCATGCCCCTATTGTCCTAACTAAGCTTTGCCTCTGCATCTGCTCAAAGGTGTAGGAGACAAATCTTTAGACTGAAAGTTCAGCCACACTATAGTATTATTTTTACTACTACTATTACTAATAATAATGATAATAATAATTGATGACAACTATTGAAAATATATATATTTTTTGGCCACTACAGAAAGTAAAAACAAGCTATGATATAATAAAATAAACACCCTAATAATTACTCCTTAATAGAGGTTTAATACCCTAAGGAGGAGTATCCCACAAAATGAATAGAGAAACAAGTACTCTTTCTTTTGCCAACCACCCAGAGCATGCATTGGTCTCCTGGAGAGTATGACCAAGTTTGACGGTCTAGTCTACTTTGAATCTCCATAAAAAACTTAGCATACATATGTCTAACACTCACATCTTTGGATAGCAATTCCACAGCAGTGAGGGAATTAGTGTGACAAACCAAACGATGAATATCATGGTCTCAAGCTAACTTCAAACCCGTATGACGGGCCTTGAGCTCGGCAATCAAGATAGAGGCCTCTCCATGTTTAGGTGTCTTGTTCAGGACCTTTGACTACAATTTCACATGTTTGGTCAACAATTTTTAGCATATAATTTTTGCATGCACGAACATAAGTTAAAAGTGGATTAGCTAGTAGGAATCACTTACCAAATTGGGTTTAGAATCAGCCTGTGTAGTAGAACCACTTATATGTAGGGTGCAACGTCTAGTTGAGGCCTTATCAGCCTTGGCCTTCCCCAGCTTATCCAAGAACTCTAACAAACCCCAATACTCCTACAACACCTGTAGGTAGGCCTCTACTATCCAATCAGTCGATGATCCATTATTGCAAATTTTGCAACACATCACCCTTAGGTGCTTGCTAGCATGGGACTTCAAAGCCTTAAACATGGCCATGTCCTATAGGTTAGTGATTAAATTTCTCTACCCATATAGAAGTAATTAATATAATTGTTAAATGTATATGGCACATTCTACAATTTCTTTATCGTATTGTAATATGATATAATTCCTAGTTTGTAGAACCCAACTACAAGATAATCATAAGAGACCAATAAGTCAAGCATCTATTAATATAGCAAAATCAAATTATATAAAACAAATTCCAATAACTGAACTTGTGAATATCTTATTGGGTGGATCCATTGTGTCGAAGATCAATACATTGTATAGTGGATGCCACAAACTGTGATTGCTTCTTGGAGAATGCATTTGTTCAACCATCGTTTGCAAGCTGAGAAGGGGATAGAATGGAAGCAGAAGTTGGCTCAAAAGAGAGGTCTTGGCAACAGTGGTGGAGGGGGAAGAAGCACATACCAAGCAATGGGTATCATGTTGATATGCTCATATACCCTGCCGAATGAGTGACCACTTAGTGGTTCTGTCTACAAAGGAGCAAGAGTGGAGGTGGAGATTGGAGTGGTGGAGGATGGGATGGTGGAGCTAGAAAGAGCGCTGGTTTTATTGGTGGAGTTGGAAACAGTATAGCCAACATTCCTCGACTAACTTTGCCTTTGCCATAATTGGTGCCTCTTCCTGCCATATCTGAATCAAATACAAGAAATATATAAATAAATATAACCAGAATAAAAACAGATATATAAAACTCAACAAATGCAAAGTGTTAACATAAGAAATATATATACATATATGAGCACAGAGCAAACTTGTCATCCCATATACTCTGAAAGTTCAAGTATCTTCATCATTTTAATATTCAATATCATTTGCAAGCTCTTCTTCCTAACCTTTAGTCATATCATGTCTTTCAATTTTTTTGTCCTTAAACCTTAGCTTGGAGGGTCAATTATATTAATTTCCCCTTAAGGAGAAACTATACTTGGGGGATGTTAGTATCAAGGGATTAACTCATCAACTTTATTGATTTCATTTGACAGTTTTTTTAACCTTCAATTAGATTTACATTTTCTAAGATAGTGCAAAAAATATACTTATATTTCGTTTTGGGCAATAGCAAATAGGATAAAGCTTCCATGTCTTTTGATATGATTAATCCTAGTGATTTTGTAGTGGTTGTTTTGTTGTGTTCTAATTGGACATCTAGGATCAAATAATTCGGAATTGGATATTACAATCCTTTTCGTAGGTTCACCAGTATACTTGGACTCAATTACTACCTTAAGTTTCTCATGCTGCTCACATTATCCATTACTGGCATCTCCTTTGACACAAATCGCAGTGTTGTCTACTTTTCCGCTACTTTTGTTCGCATGTTTGATATTTGCATCCATTAAAAAAATAAATAGGTGATGAGAAGTTGTACTGTTCCTAGTAGTATGCACCTATGTACAAAGTTTCATATCAAATTAAACTTTTAGGACAATAAGTAAAACTCAAAGAACATGATTGATAGAATTATTAGGTCACGTAAGTAAGATATCGATCATGGTGAAAATTGTTTAAGGCAATGGTCACCATATAATTATTCAAAGTACCTGTAGGCATTGCAAAAGTACATATAAAGTACAAAGTAACGTCATTTAGCAATATCTAAGGATTGAATAAGGAATACATAAATTGTAAATAAATTGTAGATCACTTACATTCTGTAATGATGCACCTTATCACGGTTTATCAATATATGTAAATGTGTAGAATTCCATTCATTTCTCGTTAACCATTGGTCCATGCGTTTCCTACTAGCATGACCAAGTTGGTTGAATATAGATAGGGTTTCCTCAGTTGAGAGCTTTCACCTTAATTGTGGTTTTGGCCAACCCTAGTTCTCATTGATTGAACATAGGTTCAAAACAAAAGGAGAAAAAGTTTGATGACTCCCTTGAAATGTATGCTTGACATACATTCTTAATTGAATCCTATTTTTCACAATTTTTTTAAACTCTTATATGTCCTTTTTGAATGAATACATCTTCCGATATTGTATTGGCCTACACGCATAGGCAAGTGCTTCATGGAGTCAAAGAATCCAAAGGGAAAGATTCTCTTTAGTTTACACAATATAATGGGGATGTTCTTCTCCATCACCAAAATATCCTCAACCCTAATAGATGAGCACAAGTCTTTGAAATACTCACTAAGCTCTGTTGCTAGCTTCCAAACGAAATTAGATAGTGCCCTAAATACAATGGGAAGCAATTAACTTGGCATCCATAGTGGACCCATCTATACATGTTTGCTTGGATGATTTCCAAGCAACAACATCACCAAGGATAAAAATATATCCACTCGATGACCTAGTCTCATATAAATAAGAGATCAAATTAGCATTAGAGTACCTTTCAGGTACCTTGGGATATTTCGTATAACATAGATCGAGCTCTTTTGTTGCTCCAAGGTGTCTCATAACTCTATACAATGCCGTCTAGTGATCTTTATTAGGATTATGTGTGTATCTACTCGGTGTATTCACAACATATGCAATATCAAGCCTTGAACAGTTCATTAAGTACACAAGGTTACCAGTTATTTGAGTATATTGAGTTCGAGATACATGAGTATCTTTATTCTTTTTCAAGTATAACTACCATCATAGAAAGTACTGTAGTTTAGAATCATAATAATAAAATATTATTAGCACTTTTGCAATAAAATGCTCTTAGAGATATTCTATAACAAGCTTTCAGTTTCGTCAACTTAATTCCCAAATTTAAGTTAGCTTCTCATGAATCTTTCATGTCAAATTTTGATGATAAAAATTGTTAGTTTCATTAATCACGCATCAATGTTGGTTATAGAATAAGCTGATTATCTACATATACACAAATAACACCATTTAAACACTTTATTCTCACCACTGAAAACCCCACAGCCTTTAGGTTGATTCATATCAATTTCTTTTTGACGTCCATTTGGTTTATTAATAAATTGTGGATAAAGTAATCAAAGCTCTAATTGAAGATGTTGCAACCACCGGTTAATATGTATAAAAATAACTTGAGCTTTTCTTTTGTGTGTGGCTTTTAGCAACTAATCTAGCTTAATTTTTTTCAATTGAGCTATTAGTTCTTAATTTCTTTTTAAATATCTATTTTCATCCTATTCATTATACTCCATTAATTAAATTTACTACCTTTCATGTATGATTAATTATTCAATTACTGATTCTATTATACTATTAGAGAACATTCACAGAAGAAATTGTCACATTATATGGTAAAAGATCTCCACCCATTAAAAATGTATGAAAGTCATCTACATTAGTCAATGTACTGAAAACCTGATCTGACCGCCATTTGACGGCTCAACCTGGGAACCGGCTCGGCCGTCCGGCCTGGTTGACTCATAACCTACTGGAAAAGAACCGGCTACACTCGCTTCGAACCCGCCGGAACCGAAACCGGCAACTGGCCGGCCGAACCGGTTTTTTTTTTTTTTTAACGAAAAAAATGCAAAATAATTCGTTTTGAGGGTTTTTTTTTTTAAAAAAAAGTCTAAAATATCATTTTTTTCTTAATTCTTTTTATTTTCTGGTATGAGAATTAGTAATTTGAGAGATTTAATCTATATGGATAATATTTATTTTAATTAAGAGATGAATTATATTATATTTCATGTTTTGTTGATGTCTAATTTAATATTTAGTTATTTATGACATATATTTTATTTTATATTTTTATATATTTATATAAATTCAGGTTTTATTATATATCGGTTATATATGTTCAATTTCAGTTAAACCGGTTGAACCTCTGAACCTCTGAACCCTTGCCCTGACCGGTTCGATGTCCAGTCCGGTTTTCAGAACCTTGACATTAGTTTCTTTTCTCTATTTTTTACTACTCCTAAGTTCAATTCCATTATTTTCAGAACTATTAGGTTATCAAGCATTTTTTGATAAAAGTTTTCTTTTGAAAGAAAAAACAATAGTGAAAAAATCAGCAATTTTTATTCAATAATATAATTGTATTCATGTCTAAAACATCACTTCTTCATACGCTAGCCAAAATATATAGAATTACAAGTTTTAGATCTAATTTTTTTTTTTTTAGTTCAAGTAATAAACACCCCTTACTTTAAGATTTTTAAAATAGGCAATCATTTTTTTCCATATTACATAAGGTGTTTTTTTTTTTTTCCTTAAAATTTATTTTGCGTTGTATGTGACATGGAGGAAGAATAACTCCCCCCCAAAAAATTTTGGAGGTGCACTAGCACTTACTAGTATAGCATTCATTATTTCTTTAACGTTCTTCTATTTCATTAAATTTTGGTCAATAGGACGTTGTTACCACAAGAATTATCTCACATTGTTAAAAGAATTATTAATATATAAGAACTATTATTTTTACCTATGTTACTGACACAATATACTCTAAAGAATGCATGCGACCCTTTAAAGATATATTATGTTTGATAAATCCATCTAAACATCAATTGGCCTGTGTTTTGATTAACAAAAGGAAAATTTTTAGGGTCTATTTTATAAAAAATGTGGTCTTTTTTTGGGGTGGGGAGGGGAGAAAAATAGCAATTCGAAAGATTATGTTACTGACACAATATACTCTAAAGAATGCATGTGACCCTTTAAAGATATATTATGTTTGATAAATCCATCTAAACATCAATTGGCCTGTGTTTTGATTAACAAAAGGAAAATTTTAGGGTCTATTTTATAAAAAATGTGGTCTTTTTTTTGGGTGGGGAGGGGAGAAAAATAGCAATTCTACCATGCCAGCAACTTGGCACATAATGGCGGGGTTGGTTTGTGCGATTTATTAGGTATGAGATTTGTTATTTGCTGCATACAACGTATTACAAAATCGTAGACGTTATAATTCTCTTATGTCGAAATGATGCCAACTCAATATAGCATGGGTAGTCATATTAGGCTTATTAACTTTTAACATACAAGTTCAATTTTTAAATATTTTATTAAAGTAAAATAATTTTTAAATAAATAAAACTAATATACAAATAAGAATAATTTTTAATAAAATAAATACAAATAATATATGATATCACTTTACTTAGATATAATAAAAATAAAATAAATATAATTAATAAATAATAAATAAAATGAAATAATAAATATTAAATAATAAAGAAATATTTTAAATAGGTAATATATAATATAAAATTATAAATTATTGACTAGTGGAATATATAAATAAACAAATAATGAATAATATGTAATATATAAAAGTAAGGATCAATTAAATTTAAATAATTATGATTACAAATATAAAATGTTAAAATGTATAAAATAATATTTCTTATATATATATATATTATTGAAATAAGAAATAGTTATAAATATTGAAATAAATAATAATATTTAATATAAATTAAATTTTAATTAGTAAATATTTACATAAACATCATATTTGAAAATTATTATAATTAAAATTCCTGTCTTATTATTATTTGATTTTATTTAATATATTAGAATTATAAGTAAATATTATGATATTACTGATCATAAAATTAAATATCTGATGTAGTGTTACATGCGCGATACAATATTAAAAATATATTAAGTTTTATAACCTTATCCAATCAATCGGGCCAAATGGACCATAAAAATGATTTTCAAAGCTTGACCCAATATGGCTATGCTGCCATTTGTTTTCTATATATGAAAGGAAATAATAGACTAATGGATTATCAACTTATAAAAGGAAACTCAAAACAAAACACATTCTGATCCTTCTTTTATTGAAATAAATTACAAAAATGAAAAAAAGAAAATACTCTTAACATTGTATGAAAAATTAATTAAAAATGCACAAAAAATAAAATAAGTAAATCGAGATAAATTCAAATAATATAAATAATCAGTGGCAGAAATTACAAAATTGGAGATGAATTGTTAATAGCACAATTAAAAATAAACAGCTTATCGATTCATAGTTGGGACGAAGCTTAAAAATATGTTACTATTACAAGCCAGTAAGCCAGTTTAGATGCTATTCACAGTTAATATTCTCTAAGATACAACAATAATTTTCTATTAACTCTATATTTGAACTAATAGGGTTACAAGAATAACTTGTAAGGATTGCACAAGAGAATTGAATAATTGTTAAAGTAAAAAATGTTATATTTTAGAAATGTTTTCATGCGATATACTTGCAAAGCGTGTTGATCCCTTTATAAGGCAAATAAATGAACGTTGGTTACCGTTCAAGAACTTTAGCAACAATAAGAGAAACGTAAAATTATATTTCATTCCCATAACATTTTTCTTTCATAAACTCAAAACTCAACTGAGCTCTTTTTCAAACTCATAAAATAACAAAATATTTAATAGTAATAAAGCATTACACTTTTCTCATTTCTCTGTGTTTACTTTATTTTTTCGTTGTGATAAAAAACATAAAAGGAAAGTGAAATAATGAAAAAAGGACGGGAGAAAAATTTAGTTGATGATGAGATAACAAATACTTGGGATAAAAGAAAGAAGATTATTTTTGACACATTTAGAATGTAAAAGAGTTTTATATTATATATTTAATAATATGTTGTCATATTAATAAAATTAGTTTATTTACGTATGCTCATTATCTTAAAATCTTAATATAATAATATATAATTAAATTATAATGTAAAAATGAAAACATCAAAATTAAAACTACAAAAATATTAAATTATAATGCAAAAATGAAAACATCAAAATTAAAACTACAAAAAAGCAGAGAAATAATATATAAATTAATGAAAGAAAATATATTAAAAAGAAGAAACACGATAACGGATGAAAACAAAGTTCGTATTTGACAATGGCTTACTTTATTGGAATTGAAATAGGATAGAAAAATAATAATGATATAATATAAATACCTTTTTGGGAAATGAAATGAGACAGAGAAAATAATAATAATGTAATGCGGATACTTTACGGGGAAGTGAAATAGGATAGATAACATAATAATAATATAATGTGGAGTAAGATTCAGGTGGAAAAATCTACTATTGGAAATGTATACATATTTTATGTTTATATATTATTTTAATTATAATGTACATTATGATATAGATGACACAAAAGGTGATCATGTCTTCATTTATATTTTATCCACATGAGACTTTTGGAAGCTACCCTTGTTATGTTATTTCTGTTCACTCTATTCTCTTTTAACCAAATGGTCCACTTCCCAGGTTGCTACTTTTGATGGAATAAAATGGGAAAGTGGATTGGTTTTGAATTTTCTGATCTACGAAGTATTGAGACAAACTGATTGTTCTTGTTCTCCTATTCTAAAAACCAAAGAAGGTAATGCGCTTTTACCATCTCTATGATTCCCTGGACAATGTTTCACTGGTTCTTTTACTCATTCGAAATGTTCCTTTTTTTTTATTTTTTTAATTTCTCTTCTCTTCTTCTAGACTCAACTTTCAAATCGAAAGAAGAATGGATTTTCTCATCGCTATTGCTGTAAAAGTAGCTGAGTATACTGTGGCACCTATCGTAAGGCAAGTGGGTTACTTGATATCCTACAATGCCAATTTTAACGAGCTAACTGATCGTGTTAGTGCTCTTGAGAACAAAAGAGACGATATCAAGGATCAGATTGAGGAAGAAAGAAGGAACGGGAAAGTAACTAAAACTCGTGTGGAT
Organism: Dalbergia cultrata; assembly: GCA_031216105.1. Classification (NCBI taxonomy): domain Eukaryota; kingdom Viridiplantae; phylum Streptophyta; class Magnoliopsida; order Fabales; family Fabaceae; genus Dalbergia; species Dalbergia cultrata. The sequence goes on along the minus strand of JAVHNL010000422.1, from coordinate 136,020 downwards.
AACTGGTTGAACAGTGTGGATGGACTCATTAGAGAGGCAAATCTACTTCAGCAACATCCTGATCGTACAAAGGTAGGGTGCTCCGGAGGGTCATTTCCCAACTTGGTGTTACGACATAAACTTAGTAGAAAAGCTACAAAGATGGCAGAACGTGTTTTTCAAGTACAAGGAAAAGGGGACTTCGACCAAGTTGCTGAACTTCCTGCATCAAATGTAGCCTCAATCTCTGCTAATAGGGGGTTTGAAGATTTTGAGTCAAGGAAGTCCATTAAAGAGAATATCATGAATGCTCTAAGAGACCCTAAATTGAGCATGATTGGGGTCTATGGGCTGGGCGGTGTGGGTAAGACCACTCTTATGAAAGAAGTTGCTGAAATTGCTAAACAAGACAACTTGTTTGATGTGGTGGTTACGGCCACTGTATCAAAAAATCCTCACGTCAAAACAATTCAACAGGAGATTGCTGAAAATTTGGGTCTTCGATTTGTTGAGGAGACAGTTAATTGTAGAGCACGTCGCCTTTACCAAAGAATTAAATTAGAGAAAACTATCCTTATTATATTGGATGATATTTGGAAAGGACTTGATTTGGAGGAAGTGGGAATTCCTTTTGGGGGTGCACATAACGGCTGCAAATTGTTGATGACATCCAGAAATTTAGATGTGCTGCGACAAATGGGCATCAATAAGAATTTCAGACTAGAAGTTTTAAATGGCGAAGAAACATGGAGCTTGTTCAAAGAGAAAGCTGGCAATATAGACGATGAATTCATTGAGATAGCATCCCAAGTGGCTACAAAGTGTGCAGGTTTACCTGTTCTTATAGTTACGATGGCGCGGTCCTTGATAAATGAAGACATTCACCACGCATGGAAAGATGCGTTGAACTGGTTAGAAAGAGTTGACATTGACGAAGAGATGAAGGAGATTACATATTCAGCTCTGGAGTTTACTTACAAAAGGTTGCAAGGAAATGAAATGAAAAAATTCTTCTTGCTTTGCGCTGCAGCTGGAGAACAACCTGTCATCTCGGACTTGTTTAAATATGGGCTTGGTCTTGGCATATTCATCAACAACACTAATACACTGGAAGGTGCCAAAAACAGGCTTTACAGCATGATTAGTGCACTAAAGGCGTCTTGTTTATTGCTAGAAGAAGACACAAGCAGAAGTGTCAAAATGCATGATGTTGTACGTGAAGTAGCTATCTCCATAGCATCGAGGGATGAACACATGTTAATTGAAATGGGTGATGACTTGAATGAATGGCCAACGGTGGATTTTCTTAGGAAGTGCTCCCAAATCCACTTGCGTTTCCATTTCCACAATGTATGTAGTAAGCCCCCTGAAATCTTAGATTGCCCTAACCTAGAGCTTTTCCATTTGAGTACTGCCGATCGTTCTCTAGAACTTCATGATACTATTTTTGAGAGAATGGAAAACCTCAAAGTGATGGACTTAACAGGAATGAACTTTCCTTCATTACCCACATCTTTTTGTTTCTTAACTGGCCTTCAAACATTGTGTTTAGATAGTTGTGTTCTAGAAAATATGGAAGCAATAGGTGCTTTGAAAAATTTAGAAATTCTTAGCCTCATACATTCTTCCATGATAAAACTGCCAAGTGAAATAGGGAAATTGACTCATCTAAGAATGTTAGATCTGAGTAATTCTGGAATTGAAGTCGTCCCACCTCATATCATATCAAGCTTGATCAAATTGGAGGAGCTGTACATGGGCACCACCTCCATGAAATGGGTTGAGAATTCAGCTAGTCAGAATAGGAATGCTAGCCTTGTTGAGCTTCGAAAGCTGTCTAACTTGACAGCTCTAGAATTACAAGTTCGTGAGGCTTGGATGTTGCCAAGGGACTTGATGTTTGAGAAACTGGAACGATACAAAATTGTAATTGGAGATGTATGGGAATGGTCCGACATTCATTATGTAACCTTGAAAACATTAAAGCTCAAGCTTGGTACCGATATTCATTTGGAGCACTGGATTAAAGCATTGACTAAAAGAGTGGAGAATTTGTACTTGGATGAAGTGGAAGGCATTTCGAATGTGCTCTATCAATTGAACAGAGAAGGATTTCCACAGCTAAAGAACCTCCACATCCAAAATAATGCCAAAATTAAGCATATCATTGACTCTGTGGAGAGGAATCATGTTCCAGTTTCCTTTCCAAACTTGGAAAAACTGGTGATTCGAAGTATGAATAACATGGAAAAGATCTGTCATGGTCCACTTGCAGTTGATTCCTTTGCCAACCTCAGAGTCATTAGAGTTGAAAAATGTACTCAATTAAAATATCTTCTCTCCTTTTCAATGGTTAAAGGACTTTCCCAACTTTCGGAGATTGAAGTTTGTCAATGCAATTTCATGGAAAGTGTAGTGCTTGCCGATAACGAAGCTAGTGCAGATGATAACAGAACCGTTGATATGATTGAGTTTCTCTCTTTGCAATCACTGACTTTACAAGATTTGCCTACACTCGACAGCTTCTTCTCTTATGAGTTGACATCTTCTAAGCGAAACTGTCAAAGGTCGGAGAATTGCATTCCTATACCATTTTTAAGTGCTCAGGTACGTTCTTCTAGTCCTATGCTTATATAAACGTAAATGAATACATGATTTTTTTTTTTTTGATAAATATATGAATTTAATTTTTGGAGAATATGATGATATGGATTTAAATTATTACTGGCACAAGATCTGGCCAGGACTACGTGTGTGATATACATATAATAGCCAACTTTTAATTTTATAAATAAAGTTATAAACTAAAAGATATATGTGATTTGAAAGATATCGACATGTTCAGTGTTTCACTATCTAAAATCTAAAAACGTTTAATGATTACTGGTCCATTTCCACTCAAAATTATAATAGAAACACACAGTCTCGATATGGAGTTGAAAAATCAGGAATTAAGTTTAAAATGACTTATTTTGGTATATAAAGTTACATAAAATGAGTTATTTAAATCTCCTTTTCAACTCACAAATTGATTTATTTTGTTCAATTTGAGATAATTAAATGAGTCATTTTTTTAGCTCCATTATACTTTACATGACACTTAATATTATACATCTCATTTATTTGACAAAATGTTTAAATAAAAGTGAGATGGAGGATAAACTTGACTCACGTTTTATAATGTCAGAGATAATTCAACTCGTTTTAAAAGTAAGAGATTAAAATGACTCATGAACATAGTCAGAAGTTAAAATGAGCAAAATAAATTCAAATGTTGACGACAAGGCCGATAATAATAATAGAGTAGTATTATTTTAACATCCAAAAAGTGGTTATCTATTGGGAGTCTCATTTTACTACCCTTGAATGTGATAGGTAAATGGGATAAGTGGAAATCACCTTTACATTTAATGGTGATAAAGTGGGTATCGATTGGGACACCCACTTTTTGAGTATTCAAGTAACATTTTTTATAATAATAACCCCTAGCCGTAAACAATAATACTAATTAATTTGTCTCTAAAGTTTATATATTGTAAGTTAGTTTCATGATATGAATATTTTCTAAAATTAATTAAATAAAGAAATTCATATTTTTCATTAAAATTAGTGTAAAAAATGAACCAAAACTTGAACACTATGTTTTCAATTCACAAAGTTATTGGATCACAAAAAGTAGTAATTTTCTAAGGATGGACGTTGGTCACGGAAAAACCAACTTGGGAAGATGAAAACTTAGCCTATGATTGAGTATTTGGCTAGTAAATGGGTGATGGTTGATGGTTGATAACAGTCATCATGTGGATGAAGTAGCCGATAAGACATTTACCTGAAACCACCTCAGGAGGTTAAATAAATCCTTGTTACGGCTTAAAATGTTCCTAGGCTGGAGTATTTGTCAAAATGGCTATTAAGGCACATTAATAGAAGGCTTAGGACTAGAGCTTCAATGTGACAATCGCGATTTACTCGATTGAGGTCATTTCAACCGAAATGAGGTCGTTTCGAAATTGTTTTGGCCATTTTTCTACTTGCGCTATTTTAAAGTTAGGAGAATACTAATAAGATATTTTCCAAGACTTTGATTTGCTTTTCCACCCATATACAATGTCCTTAAAGCTTGAAGGCTTGTAATGGCTGAATATCCATTAGCCAAGAATAGTTTGCCTTGTAAAGAGTAAAGGCTAGCCTTCAGCAGGGATTGGGTCCCACATTGGGCTTTGGTCCTCGTGACACTTGTCCACCTACGAATCACGTTTGGACTTTGGCTAAAGGGGACATGTGCTTCAAAATGTGAACAAAGGAGTTTTGGCCAAGTCAACAACCACTTACCTGAAAATAAGGGTGGTTAAGGAAAATGGCTCTCTACAAAAATAGGACACATGTCAAAGGCATTGGCTGGCCTGCAGACTAGAATTAGCCAAGGCAAGTTACCACAATTGGCCAAGGCTAGCCTATTTAGTGCTAGGAGTTAGGTCCACAAATAGGAGCAGTGCTAGTGTTTGTATTATATAGCTGCTTCATTGTGTTTATAAATAGCCTTGTATTCAATTGAAACAATCATCTCAACACATAATGAATCAATTACATTTATTTTTTTAGCAATTTATCTTTGTTTTTCAGCACTTCATTTTTTTGCACCTTTACTAGCTTTTCCCACTTAGTTTTATTAGGAAATCTCTTCATATCACAACCAAACACTTTCTGAAATAGTTTGGAGCGGAGAAATAAAGCCTTTTTTCTCTGTGAAATCGTCTAAGTTTTGGGAATCAAAGTTTTCGTGGAAACAGGCCAGTCATTGTCTTTAGAGAGATATGCACTTCCACACATCATTTTTGAGTTGATAATAATACTCCATTGTGATATAATAAAGCTTGAAAATTTCTTTTCTACAAGCAAAAAGATTCTCACTTTAATTTTAACGTATCTTATGGCTTTGAAATACAAGTAAATGTTAATTATTAGACTAAATTTTGTATTTTTAATCATTATGTTAATATCCATTGATTTAATTGTTATGCACTGATAGTGTAACAAAGTCATCAAATCATGTATTACCACATAAATCATAATAGTTGACTTTTATCCCCACTTCTTAAAAAGTCATCAAAACAAAATATTTTGGTTGAGTGATAGTATAAAATAATTTTACACGGTCAGTGCATCAATATATATATATATATATATATATATATATATATATATATATATGAGGAGGTATTTGTTTACTCAAATAGTAAGTATACTACACTTAACTCTATTGGATATATTCTTATTAACAACATATTTCATACATTCAATCATTGAATCACGTGATATAATCTTGATTAAACATACTAAATTTTAGAGAAATTGAACGTAGATAGATATGTTATCTAATACTCAAGAATTATATGTATTTTGAAAACTATGTTTTACTTCCAAATAAAATGGGATGAAGTAGCGGGAATTCAATAGTTAGATTCATGAAATTTAATATTTATGAAAGGTTATTTAATGGGTTAATTATACTAAGACTCACTCCTAGAGTAAATGAATTCCTTATATATATATATATATATATATATGAGAGAGAGAGAGAGGGATAATTAATGATATGTAGTGCTATTTGATTTTTTTTTGTTTATTCTATGGTATGTAGGGAGAGATCTACAATTCTCACCAAAGGTTTGATTAATTGAATGCTCATATTTTTGTTATATGGATGAACAGTATTGTAGGGAATAGTTATCAATTTCAGGGAGGAAGTTTAGTTATCCAATGGAGACTAAAAAAATTCTCTCTTTTTAATTACTCCATTTCTGACTTTTGTTTTCATCGTATCATTATTGGTCAAGTAAAAGTCCATATATCAATTTTTAGGATTTTCGTTTCAAGAGCTGAGATTTTCAATTTAAAAGACACTATTTGTTTGAATATTTATTTGGACACATTTATTTATTAATAATTTCTCACTGTATGATTATAAACCCAAAAGAAAAAAAAAATTGAATATTGATCCCCGATCTACCTTAAAATCTACTCTTTTTAGGCTCTAGAGGGATAAAAAGTCAGAGAAGAGAATAATTTTTTCATTCCCATAATATGATTAAAAACCCAGATTTGAATGTTGATTTTCAATTTAACAGTACATGTATCAATTTTTAGGATTTTTGTTTCAAGAGCTGAGATTTTCAATTTATAAAACACTATTTGTTTGAATACGTATTTGAATACAAATTTATTTATTAAAAAATTGCTCACTTCTAATTTCTCACTGTATGATTATAAACCCAAAAGAAAAAAAAAATTGAATATTGATCTCCATTCTTATAATCTACTCTTTTTAGGCTCTAGAGAGATAAAAAGGCAGTGAAGAGAATAATTTTTTCATTCCCGTAATATGATAAAGAGCCCAGATTTGAATGTTGATTTTCAATTTTATGTAACTCACGAAAGTAAGTTTTGCGTGTACTACAAATCCTCCAAAATTTTAGTTATGGAAGATAATGTAAAGTTAAAAAGCAAAGATGATTTTTAAAATAATATTTTTTTTTTTGTAAATCATACTCACAATAAATCATAATTTTTTTCAATAATTAGATAATGCTTAACTTTAACAATGAGAAGCTAGGGATACTTACACTTTGACATGAGAAAGACCTTGTGATACTTTCCTTCCCTACACATACGGTCACTTTACACACGCTTTTGCACCTTAATGCACTCTCCACTACACACACATACCACTTCTTTCACCCCTTCACCCTAGGCACTCACTTACTTGTGCACCTCGTTTCACACAAAGCACTTGCTTTGCTCACACCAAGACAAGAGGACATGATTCCTATTAATAATTAAGCATACATATAAGGTCGGTGACATGTCGATATTCTATAGAAATTTCTGTAGCTTGTGTTGATATTTCTACAATGTATAGGTATTGGAATATTAATGCATATCCTAGAGACTTACCTAACTGTCACTACAAATCTTGAGTTACATTTTTGTTCTATGTAGGTTTCATTTCCTAATCTGGACACCCTTAAGCTGAAGTCACTCAATTTGAACAAAATTTGGGAGGATAATCAACATCCTGTTCACAAATTAACAACCTTGATTGTGGAAAGTTGTGGTGAGCTAAAGTACTTATTCACATCTTTTGTGGTAGGAAATTTTCCCAACCTCACGAGGCTTGAAATATGTGATTGCCCTCTAATGGAGGAGATAATAGCAACAAAAGAGAGAAATCACAGTATTGCTACATTGGGAGAGGTATGATACCTCCACCAGTTGGAACATTCAAATTTTGAACTTCTGTTGAAGTACAAACATAGATATACATGGAAGATTCTTTACTATAAATTAATAATTATCATGATACAAGTTTTGTATGATTTTGTATATTGTGGATCACAGGTTCAATTCTCCAAATTGGAGACAATCGTCTTAAAGGACATGAAAAGCTTGAAAACTATTTGGCATAGTCAGTTTGACAAATTGAAGACGTTGGAAGTCGAAAAATGCGAGAAAATTGTGGTGGTTTTTCCTTCTTCAATGCAGAAAACATATCATAATCTAGAGAAGTTAGTGGTTTCTGATTGTGCCTTGGTGGAAGAGATATTCGCATTCACTTCCAATGAAAATTGCAATGTAGAGTGCAGAGCACAATTGAAAATAATTACTCTAGAACGACTGCCAAAGCTGAAACAGACATGGAGCATTGATCCTCAAGGAATGCTTAGCTTTCATAATCTAGAGGAGGTACGTATAGAAGATTGTGGAAACTTGTCATATCTGTTTCCGCTTTCTATAGCCAGTAGTTGCTCACTTCTCAAAGTACTCACTATACAAGAGTGTGCCAACATAAAGAAAATCATAGCTCAGCAGGAAGGATCCATTTGCACAAATGCTATATTTGATGAGTTCGAGTTCAACCAGCTAAATACTTTATTACTTGGAAACTTACCTAGACTCAAGGGGTTCTATGCAGGAAATCACACTTTATCATGTCCATCTTTGAGAACGCTAGTGGTTTTCAATTGTCTAAGATTGAATTTATTCAGGACTCTATCTACAAATAGCAACGAAAGCTTTCCAGATGGAAAAGTCAATAATGTTTTAGTACAACAGTCGCCTTTCATAGTCGAACAGGTACATATCATATTTTCCTTGATACATTACACACACCAATTGGTATAAAGCCACTTGCATCTGCATTGATGTTTTTTAATTTATAAATAAAAAACTATAGATGCATTTGATTGTAGAAAAAAATGGCACTGTTTAAAACAAAGCATATTAGGTACTGAAAAAATAGTTTCAAATTGGAAATCGAATGACTTAGACACCAACCGATTTTCACATTGAGGAGAAATAGATGGAGTAAATTTCAACATTTTTTTTTCATAAATAATAGAGTAAAATACAACCCCTATCCTAAAAGATGGTAATATTACACTCTTATCAAACTCCCCTAGAGATGATAACATACTACCTCCCCTAAAAATTAAAATGATCTATTATTTTATTATTTAAAATGATCTATTATTTAAAATGATCTATTATTTGAAATGATAACATACTATTCTTCATTAAAAATTCATTTTTTTGTGTTTATTATTTTATTTTTGATCAAAATGCCCTTTAAAAATAGTTATGCATATTAATTTTTTTATAAAATAAAATATATGTAACATATATATTTAATTTAATATACTATTTTCAATTATTACCATATTAAGAAAAAAATCGCTAATAGAAACAATAATTTATAATATTTATTTTTATAAAATTAAATTTTTTATGTTCTCAACTATCAATTTTACAATATTAATTAATTCATGTATGTTTTTATAATAAAATCATGAAATTTTTCTCGTTACTCTCTCCATGATTAATCTTTATATACAATATTAATAACTAATTTCTATTTAGCTTTATATATATATTACTATTCTAAAATTAATAGGTAATAAATACGTAAACATTTTTAAAGATAATTATTATAAATTGTTGTTATTATTAATTATTTGTTCTATGAGTATAGTAAACATTTAAAAATTAAATTATATAAGGGTAAATAGCATAAAATATCCATGAGGTTTCTCAAAATGTCACTCCACCCCATTCTTAAATTAAAATAGCACTTCATCCATTTGGTCTAACTTTGTTTGAATATTAGAATATTCTTACATATTTAACCAAGGTTAATCTAAAATATTAAAAAAAAGGTAAAAATAAATTAAACAACCTTAATTCACAAAATCTCATTTTTCTATTACAACTTATCACTACTAGAAATATGCCAATTCATACCAAAGTTATCAACATTTTTTAAAAAATTATTGATGAAAAATAATTTCATTGACGAATTTTCAAATGATTGTGATTCATTAGAAATAATGTTTTTGCCACAAGGATTGGTTTAGTTGTGAGGGGTTTGGTAGTATGCATGAGATTCTATACTCAAACCTCATAGCGATTAATGTTATTTCCAAAGTACAAAAGGAAAGAAAATAATCTGTTTGTTATAATTACGAATAATTTTTTTAACTTGGTCAATAATTATTAATAAAAATTACATTTCTGTTTATAAATTTATGCATCTGCATATCATGTAAGATTACCATAAATAAATATTTAGTTGAATCTAATAATGAAAAATATATCAGTAAATTTAATTAAGAAATATGCAAATAAATAAATTATCAATAGATAATCCATCGATAAAACTTTTTAAAATTTTTATTAGTTTTTTTTATTGATTTGTTATTATTGTTGCATACTCTAATGATCATTTTAAATAATTTTTTTAATTATTTAAATAAAAATAACTAAAACAAGAATTATTATAAGTATTTGTAAAAAAATATTTAACCCTGATTAATATTTCGATAAAAGCTAATAAATATTTTTTAAAAAATAAAATTTATACCTACCAACTAAATATTAAAACAAATCATTGGTAAATACTATCGATGCATTATATTTTCATGGACTTTTCCTGCTTAAAAATAAATAAGTAAAATTTTCATCGGCGATTTTTAAAATCATTGGTAATTCTATAAGTAATCAGAATGCTTCCAATAGTGATAAGTGGTGATAAGAGGATTACATTATCTATGTGTCAAGGTGAGTTAAATTTTTCCTCTTTTTTAATATTTTGGATTATTTTTGGTTAAATATGTGAGAACAAGATAAAATTATAGATCATAGGGTAAAATATTCGTTAGTAATATTACATGATATTTTGTTATTAAATTTATGAACAATGAAAAATATGATAAAATTCTCAAATAATTACAAATGGAAAGAAAAATAATTTTCATTGATAATTACCAACGGAGTAAAAGAATTTGTTTATATTATTGCCGACATGTTAATTTCTAAGGGATCATTTCAACTTTCAAATTCATCAATAAATTTAATTTTCATAAGTAATTTAAAAAAATATTGGTAATTTCGACAATAATATGCATATTTCCTGTAGTGATAAGTGATGATTTAAAATAAGATTGTGTGAATTAAAGTTGATTAAGGTATTTTTTCCTTGTTTAATATTTTAGGTTAACCTTGGTTAAAAGTGTGAGAATATTCTGTTAGAATATTCTATCAAAGTTAGACCAAATGGGATGGACTGTTATTTTGAAAAGCTTCAATGGTGATTTGTGGTATTTACTCAATACATATATAAATATTTTATATTATTATATGTCAAATATATTTTATTTTTTAAATAAACTTAATATGTATAGTTATTATTAAAGATTATTTTTGTCAAGAATAAAATAATAAATATTAGAAAAATGATAAAATAACATAAAAATTATAGATTAAAATATATATTATTTTAAGCTTTTACAGAATGAGAGTATATGTTTTAGAGATAATAAAGTCATCTCTCAAAGAAGGAGAGTGTATTTTACTCTAAATAACAATAATAATTAGAAGCATAAATATTAAAACTTGCCAATTTTGAAGATCAGGTAAAAAAAATCCAAACTCCTAGAAAATATGAAATATACATCGGCAAATAAATAGGTACAAAACATGGTGAGGAAAATTAAATGTTAGAAATAGTTTATGTTAACTACTAATCATTTAAATCTGGAGACATCTGGTGATGTCAAATGCTTTGAAGATGCATAAGTGGGATAAGAGAGAACCGAGGAAAATGTAGGGGTTATACCAAAAATAAAATGGGAAGTCTAGTTTATAGTTGCGCTACATTGAGTCAATAGTAAAGTTTGCCCTGAAGTCAATAGTAAATATTCATTTGTTGTAAATTATGACTCTTTTTTTTTTTTTTCCCTTGAAGTCAATATTAATTTATGCGTTGTAGATAGCATAAATTATTTTGTTTAAAATCATGCTTTGTGTATCTTTAAGGTGATTCCAAGCTTGGAGATCTTGAGAACTGACCAAAAGCACATTGACAAGATATTACAAGCCCAAAATATAGGTGCCCTCTTCACCAAAATATCAGCTCTTGAACTACATGGATATAAGAATGAAGATTCTCTTTTTCCCGATTGGTTTCTCCAAAACATACATACTCTAAAAGAGCTACGCATTTCATGGAGTTCCTTTAAGATGATATTACAAGATGAAAGACCTTTAAATAGGAAAAACTGCCCCCAACTTAAAGACTTGGATTTGTGTTACTTACCCAAACTTCAACACATATGTGAAGAAGGGCTTCGAATTGACCCCGTTCTTGAGTTTGTTGAACATTTACATGTTGACAGATGTTCGAGCATGATAAACGTGGTTCCTTCCTCTGTTAGATTTAGTCACTTAAGGCAATTGTGCATACTGAATTGTAATGGGATGATAAACTTAATTTCGTCCCCTACAGCAAGTAGTCTGGCCAAACTCAAAACTATGAGGGTAATAGGATGTAGTTCACTTCAAGAAATAATAGCAGAAAAGGGAGATGACATAGTATATGACATTGCATTTCCCAATTTGGAATTTTTGATGCTGGAATGTTTGCCAAGGCTCAATAGTTTTTGCTCTAGTAAGAGCACCCTAAGATTTCCATTGTTGAGTGAAGTAGTTGTTATGCAATGTCCTCGCATCAAGAACTTCTCCCATGGAGACATAAGCACACCAAAACTTAAAGAAGTGAGAACTGAAAAAAACAAGAAAGAATGGCAATGGAAAGGAGACCTCAATGGTACAATAAGGAACATGTTTGAAGATAAGGTATGCTTTGATTTCTTGTGTGACAATTAATAATTTCTTTCTTATGTATTTTCTACAATGGATGCAAGATGATTGCTTTTTGTTGCAAAATTTAGAGAATTTTTTTTTGAAGAAAATAAATTGTTTTTCAAAAACCATCTTGGTATATCTCATCTTGAAAAAAAAAAAAAGACACTGAAAACAACTGGACACAGGCACCACCCCTTATTCTAAAGTGCCTTTATGTTTTTTTAGAGACAACATTTATTCTTGCTCATTTTTATCAAAACTAATAATCACTTTGCTATTCGCAAGTAAGCTCATATGATGAGATGTTAAATTTGCAAAAAGCCTTTGAAGAACTAAATTTGGTTCAAAAAATATATAAAATCTGGTTTTGATTTCTTAAAATTTTGTCTGACTTTAGTTCAAAATTTTTAAAATGTGCATATTCAATGATCATTTATGCTTATTTTTTGAAAAAATGTTGACTAAAATCAAACAAAAATATTTTTTAGGGATGCAAAAAAAAAAAAGGGTATACTTTTGGGAATAAAAAAAAAAATATTCTAACATATTTTATCCATGAATAATGTAGATTATTTTCCTTATCTTAGTTCCATTTTCTTTTATCCTCCTTGTTCCCCAAAATTTTTTTAAAACATGAGGCTTCCTATTTATAATCTCAAATTACACAAGTAGTATTAAAAATGGGTTTTTCTAATCTAAAGATAGTTGTTAAGGAATGCTTTTTTTTTTTTTTTAAAAGAGTAAGTTTTGCTTAAAAGATAAAACTTTTTCAATTTTTCTAAGCTTTCTACTTTTTATCATTAACTGTTACCATTACTATAGTGGATAGTAAAACCCTTAGAGTAGATAATGACTTGAAATGTTTGAACAATTTACTCACACATTATAAATTTACGAACTTCATTGAATCATCTCTGCACAGGTGGCATTTCATAGTTTCAAGGATTTGAACCTATCTGAATATCCTGAGCTCAAAGAGTTATGGCATGGCCAACTCCAGCAAAATGTTCTTAGCAATTTGAAGAAGCTAGTGGTTCATAAATGTGATTTTTTATCCAATGTTCTCTTTCATCCATATTTACTAGATGTGCTTTTGAACATGGAGGAACTAGATGTAAGAGAATGTAATTCTTTAGAAGCAGTGTTCGACATGAAAGGAATATTTGCTAAAGAAACTCTGACAAAGAGATGCACTCTCTTGAAAAAATTAAAAATTTCTAGTCTTCCAAAACTAAAGCATGTATGGAAGGAAGATCCCTGCTCAACTTTGAGCTTTCAGAAGTTATGTGACGTCTCTGTTATGGAATGTCAAAGCTTGAAAAGTCTCTTTCCATTGTCTGTGGCTAGAGACATTGTGCAACTCCAAGAACTTAAAGTCTTGGAATGTGGGATTGAGGAAATTGTTGCCTATGAAAGAGGAACAGAGGAAATGAATATGATTAAATTTGTGTTTCCTCATTTAACATACCTTCAGCTTCAGAATTTGCCTGAACTTAAGTCATTTTGTACTGCCAACCATTCTCTTCAATTTAACTCCTTGAAAAAAATGGATGTGCTCAATTGTCAGAAATTAGATCTTTTTAAGGCTGAGCTTGAGAGTTGCCAAGAAAAAGTTGTGGATGACACTGCCAATGTCTTAATGGGTCAACCACTTTTCGTACTTGAAGAGGTACTAGCAGCAAAAAGATTTTATCTTTGTTTTTGCTTATCATTTTTAGTACGTATAAAATCTTGCCTTTTCACATTTAAATTTATTTTTTCAATGATAACTTTTAGGGCATATTATATTTACCTCTAATGAGATTTAACAAAATTCACCATGGCTCCCATTTATTTTTAAAATCTGCTGTGGATATCATTGAATCTGTAAAATCATTAAATCGAGTTCTCCTGAATTTATAAAAGCATTACATCATCCTCTTCTCTATTGTATATTGAACAATATGTTTAGGAGAGAGCTTAGTATCACTAGGATAAATACAAAGGGAGTTGGAGTGAATTTCTTCAAGTCTTAGAGAAAGTAAATGCAATTGCCTTCTTTTCTATTCAATTTCTAAAATTAAGTATGCAATTGTGCATTGTATGTTTTGACTTTTCAGGTAAGCCCAAACCTAAAAGAATTGTCACTAAATGGCAAGGATGCATTAATGATATTCAATGGCTGTCGTGAAGAAAATATCTTTCCAAAAGTGGAACTTCTTCATCTGCAATACTTCTATGAAACTCATTTAACTTTCTGGAATGAGTTCCTTGGAATATTTCCAAGTCTAGTCACACTTCAAGTAAGAAATTGTTATTTCGAGACGTTGTTTTCTATTATAAGAACTGCTAAACAAGTGAGAAAATTGAGGCTTTTCAAACTGGAACATCTTAAGCATATTTGGCATGAAGAATCTCCGTCACATCAACTTGAAGGTCAGAATCTTGAAGGTTTGGAAGTATTCAATTGTCCTAGTTTGACAAGCTTGGTGCCATCCTCAATGTCTTTTCGAAGTTTGAATGCTTTAAGTGTAGAAAACTGTGAAGGGTTAACTTATTTGATAACATCCTCCATCACTAAAAGTTTAAGGCAACTCACAACGCTAAGAGTAAAAGATTGTCAGATGATAAAGGATATCGTAAAGATTGATGATGAAGAAGCAAAAGATGCGATCAACTTTGAGAACTTGGAATTCTTGGAACTCTCTTCTTTGTGTAGTTTGAGAAGCTTTTGCAATGGAAAACCAGCATTGATATTCCCATATTTGGAAAGGTTCATTTTTGTAGAATGCCCTCAAATGAAGGTTTTCTCGTCGGGAGCTACACTAGCACCATTATTGACAAATATTGAAGGAGAAAACCATAGAATGTGGTGGAAAGATGATCTTAATACGACTATTGAAAAGTTGTTCTTTGATAAGCAGGTACGCCATTGTTCGAAAGCTAAACCATTGTTTTTTTTTAACTATTTTTTTCTCTAGCTATTCACCATGATGAAAATTAAATTTATGTTCTTATTATTTATAAAGCTTTGAAGGTATACGTCATGTTTTAATACATGCATGGATATTGATTGCAAAGATTATTATAGAGAAGAAATTTCTTTCTCACCATGAGAGTGTCTTTGATTGGAGTAAAAATTGGATAAAAATTTTTATAGATAAATTTTTTGTGTAGATTTATCCATGGACGTATTTCATAGAAAGAGTAAAGGTTTACTTTGATTATTAAAACTATATGCGTATTTCATTTTAGATCCTAAAACAAAGAAAATATCAATTAGTCTCTAAAATTGTTAAAAATGATTCAGATTAGTCCTTTTGGTAATTCAAATGTGTCCCAATAAACATTAATAGGAGGACTAACTTGAATAACTTTTTTGTAATTTTATTGACTAAATTACTACTTTCTTAATTTCAAGGAATAGAATGAAGAACCCATAATTTCAAAGGCCAAAATGAACCTTTACTCTTCACAAGAAATTTCAGACAAATTTTACCCCTAACTAGTTAAGGGGTAAAATAGATAGGGAATTTTTCATAAATGAACTCGATATATAAAATTATACACATAACTTATCCATGAAAATTTACTATACATTTTTCCCTTTTACTATACATTTTTCCCTCTTAATCGAACACCATGGAGTTAAGGTTTTAAATTTTATAAAGTGAACAATCTATGTAGCTAAAGATGAGGATAATAAAATTTATATTTGTATTGCCTCAATTTATTTTTAGTTTGTGTTAAAATTTTCTTTACATAATTAGAATCTTCCTCTAGCTAGAACTAGAACATGGTTTGAGGTCAATATTGCTATTACCTATTAGGCTAATTAATAATCTTTTGTTCTTTTAAAATTGACTACAGTTCTAATTGTGGGATTCATTAGTAGTGCATTGCAAATTCAATGTCATTAAAAAATATGTAAAAGTACATATAATAATTTCTTTATCACTACATCATTTGCCTTGGCCACTAGGCAATTGTCTAGTTCCTAATTTCATCATTTCCTAATCGATAAGAAACTATGTTTATTTTTTCTTTGGCATAAATGTTTGCTAGTTCTCGATGGAACCTTTTTCCACTTTAAATCAAAAGATTAAATTGGAAATTGTATGAGCAAGCATTACTAACTAGTGACTGCTATCTTGTTATTAGGAAGTCTCACATTCTAATGAGAACCAAGATCTTCCCATCCTTACATGAGCAAGGTGAAGCCCCATTCCATTTTCACATATTGTCTCTCCTTTATTTTAGAAAGGTGATTTCTTACCTATAGTCATTGGTCAATGTAGTTGATGCAATCATCTTTGGTGGTCAATGGGAAGAAGACATGCAGACGAGTTGGACCAGCTATTAGCGCTTGGGTAGGTGGTGAGTTATAATTAGGTTGCTAATGATATGGTTAATCTATGGTATTTTTTAGGAAAAAAAAGGGAAAAGTAAAATGGTTAATGGTCTAATATTGAAAATAATTTAATAATGTTAAGACCATTTATTATTTTATGATATTATAATATTTTGAATGAAAAATTTAAAGTAATGGAATGAAAGTTTGAAAATATTGCGGTCCCTTCCCACCACCCATTGCGATGACAATGGCAATGGCAAGCCAATAATAGGCAAATTAAAGAAAAGGCTAATTGCCACAAGAATGTTAAACTAGAAGAAGAGGAAAAAACAAATTCAATTTTAGAAGCATCAGCTCCATGAACCAAGACAGAAATGGGTATGTAGAAAAAAGGTGGTAATTTCAAGCAGAATGGGTTCTAGTTTTGAAATATGATAGTTAGCTAGAGCCAAGATTGAAGCTTTTCCTTTCTAGAAGCATATATTACAAGAACAAAAACTTCAATAGGTATGCAGAAAAGACGTTGATTTTGAGGAAAGAGTTTTGCTGGTGATAGTTGGTGGTGAGGTGTGGTGACAAGTTTGAAGCTTTGGATTGAAAGAGAAAAAGGGTGGTAAAGGGAAAAAAGGAATATGGCAAAGTGAGTGAAGATGATGGAGTTCCTCCATGGAAGAAAAGAAGAGAGGGTGGTGTAGTAAGGTGGGGTGGGGTGTGCTATTAAGCTCAATTAGATCTAAAAATTTGAGACAGACCTTCAATAGTGGCCACAACATCTTTATTTTCAATTTTTTTTTAAAAGAGGGGTTCTTTACTTTACTTGCATTCCACCATTTTTAAATTTTAAAAACAATTCTTTCAACAATTTCTTTTAAAATAATTAATAGCTATTGAAAATTTACGAATATCGATGCTCAAGCATAATACGTTCATTAATGCTTACCAAGCCTCATAACACTACAAGGCGTGTCATGTAATGACGTCTACATCTACCAATTGTAGCATAAACTTTGACCAACAACTGTAGGGTAGCAATCACCTTTTAGAAAACCACCCCTTACACCCTCTATGTGAAAACCCATTATCAATACTCACATTCATCATCAACTATTCTTCACACACCTCGATTCATCACCTTCCTAACCTTATTCCTTAATCTTGTCACCTTCCATCTTCGTTCTTGAGTCAGAATCACCATTAAGGTCACAAACTAGTACTTGAGGGAAACTCACTTTCCTTACCTTAGTGTTTTTAGTTAATGCCAACCACTAAATTCATATTGAGCTAGCAATTTTCTCGATGTCATAGTCTTGCTCTCAATTCACCTCAAAAAGATGTCATAGGGTGGGTTTGATACATTTTCCAAAATTAGGGCTTCTCAGAGATTTGAGCGTTAATTCTTCCAAATTTCTAGTTATGAGAAGTCTAATTGTTAATGTTTGTCTTCTTAGGCTCACCTATAGAGCATCTTTCAAGCTTAGTAGCCCCGAAGGAGTGACATAGACTTTAATTCTAAATGAAATGATATGTTATGGCTATGTTTTTTTTTAAGTATATTGCATATATAAGTAGATTTAATTGACTATATGTGAATATAAGATATCCCATTTACATGCTATGTGATAGATAAGGTATATAAATGTTATTTTATAAGTTAGCATGAGAGGCAGTGTACATGTTTAATGTAGTTTGAAAAATGTTATCAAAAGATTATTTACATTGTTTAAGAAATTAAGTATTTGAACAAACTGCAAATAAGAAATGATTTATAAATATATTCATGAAGGGAAGGAATCTTAGAAAAAAACTGCATGCTAATGGCAGTTATGCATTAGCCTTGGTGCACCTCATAGTACCTAGCTTAAAAGGTGGTGTTAGGTCGATATGTATATATGGTTGACATATTTGGAAGTGGTTGTGGTTATGTGAAGGTCAAGTTGTCGGGCCTATTCAGTGCAGATAGATGAGCATCTAGAAATTTGGTAATAGTGCTTAGGATTCCCAATAATATATAAAGCAAGATTTATTTAATACAATCTCGATTGAGTAAATGGTGGCACATGCCTTCGGGTATGTCATTCTATATGTATCTACCCTTATTTCTTACCTATGTCTTTGTATGTTGCCTAAGACTCGTGATCGTACATGAGGAGCCTTAACTCAAGGGTCATATGACACTAAATTAGGGAGATCCTTGTCTCTTTATCAAGGAGGGAGGGTTGAGATTGAGGAAGAGGCCATGCATGGTCGATTAGACAACCTATAAAACCATATTACAAAAAGGGTATAGCAAAGATGGACTAGATGGGTCTGCTAACCTATTAAAAATGTGGTCAGATTGTTCATAAATCAAAGGTAAGGTGGAATATAGCCTAGTGCCAAGGCTACACAGCCTATTTAGAGGAAACTTATGCCCCATGCGGGGTGCATGTATTAATATAGGATTTCTTGATGTTGGGCCCGTCTTCTCAGGGGATTTAATGATAGAGAACCTCAATTATATTGTTCCTACATAAGACTAGCAAGGCCACTAATACTCTGATGTTCTTCTATTCGGCTGGAGAGTTGATCACGTACAAATTGAAGGACAAAGTGAACCAGTGGTATGAAACCATACATGGGGAGAGGTCACCCATTCTACCTTTTCTCATATGGGAAGAATTTTTCGAAGTCTTTATGGCCAGGTTCCTACCAACTAGTTAAAGGGCAAACTACGCTATATAGTTTTATAGGCTAAAGCAAACATCAAGAATGGTGGATCCAATGTTCATCACCTTATCCCCTCAGATCGTCGAGTTGACTTCTTTCGAGGCAGGAATGATATAAAGAAATACTTCTAAGGAAGTAGTTAAGAGGCTGAGACTACAGGTTTCGTACTTTGGATGCACTATTATAGGCAATGATTATAATTTCCACAGTCAATGACAAGCTCCTCAATGTAGGGCCACATCTTTAAGCCCAACCTTAATGAGTGTTTTCACAATAGGATCTTGAGCAAGTGTTCTACACAATATAGCATGCAAAGATTCAAGTACATTGATCAAGCTAGGCCATTGTGCTAGAATTGTGGGAAGTCACCTTTTGAGATTTTCCATAGAGAAGTTGTAGCCTACTTTGTTTGTAGCTAGATGAGCCATTTCACGAGAGGCTACCTTCAACTATTAAGAGGATTTAGTAAGAGTTCACATAACCAGTTACTCTAATCCTTTTTGTTTTGGCATTGTCATAAAGGGCTAATTATGTGTCTACTGGTAGAGGAATAAGATGCAGAAAAACAAGTAGTAGAGAATGCGCTTGAGTTGAGAGAGGTGAACATGTCTCAATGCTCTCACCCATATAGACACTCAAGCCTCCAATGCAATAGTAGCAAACACTATTCAAGTTGCTCTTTTAAAATCCTAGTGTTATTTGATCTAGTGTCCACATATTCTCATGTGTCTCCATGTTTTGCTTCCCAATTTGTTGAGCCACCCACTATGTTAGATTATTCATTTTACATTGATACCCCTATATGGGAAAATCTATAGAATGTTAGTTAGTATACAAGTCTTGTATGGCCATTTGCAATATAAATATATTGGTAGATTTGATGTTGATTGAAATGTTGGATTTTGATGTAATCTTATGCTTGGATTGGCTAGTTATATGCCACAATGGATTGTCACTTGAAAGAAGTGAGGTTTCTAATACCTAGAGAACCACATTGTATTTGTCTATAAGGGTAACAACTAGGTCCATTTATCAATTTGATTTGTTTACTCCATGGTTTGCCCCTGAAATTCTAGTAGTGCTTCCAAATACAGAGATTGAGTTATGTGTAGACTCACTCTCAAACACTTGGCCTATATCCATTTCTCCTTGTCGTATGGTGCCGGTAGAACTGAATGAAGGAACAACTACAATTCTTGCTAATAAAGGTTTTATTCATCCAAGTACTTCTTCGTAGGGTACTTCAATGTTATTTGTGAAGAAAAAGTGGACCTATGAAGCATATATTGACTATAAGCAACTAAATAAGATGACTATGATTAAGATTGATATTCTTTGTAGAAAAGAGTGCATATATAAAAAACTTTGATTTATTTGATAGGAATCCATGATTTTTTAGGGAGGTATATTGTACAGATATCACAACTAACGATGATGATTTTAGTCCACCTTGAGTGAAGCTTGAACTAGTAGAGTAATTGCTAGGCTGATTTGTTTGGCCAATACACCAAAATTTATTAACACATTGGGAATAGGTGTGATGATCATTTGGTTGTGGGATTCATTATGGATGATGTTCTGGCTTTGAGATCCCATTCGATTTCCCTTTATCCATTACTTCCAAAATTGCTATATATTAACTAAAGTGTTTTACATGTATGTATATATGTATTTTCCATCAAAATAGTTAGGAAATATGATTTTGTTGCTTTTATAGTTTATTATCGAACTTGCCTATTGAACTATAAATATGCCATTCCTCACCTAGTTTTATATCCAACTTTTTGGTTTTCTCTTTACTTCAGGTTCAGATGTAGACTGAAGTCCAATTGCACTAGCTTCATAGGAGTTAACCATTTACATTTTGGTGAGGCCAACATTAATGTGTGGGCCTTTTTTTAATTGTATTCCTAGTCTGTTGTAACCATATTTGAATCTCATAAGATTTGGTACTCCATTGAATTATAGGCAGGAGCCTGATTAGTTATGTTTATATCTATCTTGTTTATGCATGTAGTTCCCATTTGGATATGAAGTTACATGCACCATGATGCTTATGGATTTGTATAAATATTAATGTCTTTTATGCTAGTTTGATGAGTTGTGGTAATGATATTTACATAAATTGAATTTAGGAAAAGTTCCATTTTTAGGGGAGATTTGGTTTATTTTCTTGATAAAATTTTGGTTACTAAATGATGAGGTTCCCTAAGTGCAAATCACAGCCTAGGTATGGCCAACTTCATGACAATGTATTCAACAATTTCAAGAATCTAGTGGTTCATGTGATCTTTTATCTATTGTACTCTTTCAACCAAATTTACGAGATGTTCTTTTGAGCTTGAAGGAACTAGACATAATATACCATAATTATTTAGAACTGGTGTTTGATGTTATTTGGTGCAGGATGTTATGAGTAAGAATTTAGGGATTGTGAATCAAAAGGTGCCATTTTAGGTGCATTTATTCCATATAGTTTTTGTAGGGGTTGATGCTGTATTTGTGGTCGTATGTACGTGAAGTATTGGAAAATCCTCTTGATTATAGTGCACTTAACCTCGAGCTTGTGAGAGGGGTTCAATACATCACCTTGCATGCTAAGATTTTATTTCAACCTACTTGTTTAACTAGTATAGTTCTTAAGTTTCTAAAGTCCAACTACATAGCTGTTATTTATCAAACTAATTGGTTTCCCCAATTCACAATAATCATCATAGTTTCCCCTGGAGATGCGTTCTTATTACAATAGTTTGTCAAGCTATTTTAGAGGCCAAAAAGCCCAGCACCATTTCAGGAAATTGATCACCACATTGAGTTATAATTAGGGGCTTAACAACTAGGTTCTAAGCTAGCATACGTCAAACCTTATAAATATCCTTACTTCCAAAAATATAAGATTGAGAAATTGGTTAAAGACATGTTTAAGAGTGGCATCATTCATGAGAGAGAGTTTCTTTACTTCACTATGTTCTTAGTTAAAAACAAGGTGTCATGATCCCCTAAGGAGGATCGTGATCCGCATGTAAGGGGCTAATTCCCTATGGAAGCTTCTTGGGAATGCGTCGCACATAAATGCATGATAAAATTATAATTTTGTGTGCAAATAATATTTTAAATTAAATGAAAAATAATGCTTCCAAAATTGTTAGAAACTTTACTCATAAAACTTCTCAATCATTTCAAAACATCCATAATCGTAAATAAGTTTAACATCGATAATTCATGTCTCAAAAGGAAACTCGTGAATCCAATTGAAAATAACCAATGTTATGAAAATCAGACACTCGCCGATTCAATTGGGAATTAGTCCCCTATCCGATCTAGTTATAACCAAAAAACCAGCATTTTAAAAATTGGTCAAGAACCATAAAAACTAGTAAATCAGTTTACTCAGCAATGGTTCGCGCTGTCTACTGTTTTGGTTTTTCAAAACAATTTTAACTCTTTCCAAAAGTAATTCAACAAAAAATTACTTTGGGATGGCCTAGTCCATAAATCAATAACTATTATTGGCCATCACTATAATTGGGCCTCTAACATTGTAGCATTTAATAGTGTAAAGAAGCACTCTTCTCCTTTTATAAAAGAACTACCTAGCTTTCCTGTCATATGCTAGTCGATGTGGGACTTCCACTTCTACTCAGTGAAAATAGCTAAGTGTTGTATTACAACCACCTTCACTTTCAATTTCATCTATTTTTTTTTAGTCACAAATTTCATTTCAAAACTACAAAACATGATAAACATAATTAATTAATTGTATAATTGATCATATAAACACTAAGAATCTACACGACATACATATGATTAAAAACAAAAAGACATACCTATTTCAGTCAGACTAAAAACAATAAAAGATATGTATTAGAAAAAAAACTAGTTGGTTTTACGATAATAGTAGTAGTAGTAATACTACCACCACCACCACTACTGCTACTACTGCTGCTATAGACTATTCGAACTATTAGATCTGAAAGTGGGGAAAATGAAGGGTAAGTCAACAAACTCATCAAGTGGACTATCACCCACAACCCACATGAGCCAAATAGGCAAAAACACACAATGTAATGAAATGATCATAGACAATCATTTAGATACATTATAATAATATAGATACACTATTTTCATGAGTTATTTACTTAATCATATATTGAGGTAATTAGGGCGACAGGAAATAAAGATCATGTATTATCATAAAATTTATCGTATAATAAATTGCTTGTGTCTTGTTATGTTATCGGACTATCCTCAGTGGGCCTATTTTCTCTTGTGTCATGAATAACATGTGAGAACCACCCCCACTGAGGCCTATAGTCAACTTGAATCATGAATCGTGGAAAAGGAGACTATCTGTAAGGACATCTTGGTATCAAAGTTAACGATCCTAACCTGCCATTAACTCACAACTTTATTTCTCTCTAATTCCGAATATATATTACATCATATATGCATATTCATGACATTTGAAATTACCAGAAATGTTCTTTCAAATAAATAGGATCTCGATAAAATAGATTTTGATAGTAATGTTTCATAATAAATGGTCATTCATCACTTGCAAATTATGTATTATTTTTTTTGTCAACATTACAACATTTTTGGTCTAAGGTGACACTTTTTAAAGTCAATGTTTGAAAACTGTTTCCTTTAATAGTTTAGGGCATTGTATTTTTAAGGGTAGTGTTTGGACCAGGTTAAGGTAACAATATTTAAGCCAACATTGCCTTAATCGAAAAAGAAAGTGGTTTTGAAGTGTTGCTATATCATTTAATAATAGGGAATGCTTATTTGCTAATCGCTTTCATTTTCCATGCATTGCCTTTTAAAATTCCATTGCCAACTCCTGTGCTAAATTAATTAATTAAGTCATAAAAAAGAAACCAATTTTGTTTTTTTAATCTCATTCTAAAAGACTAATATATCTAATCTAACATTACTCTTGCTCTCCCAGTCTCTTATTTATGTAAAGACTCAATCCTTAATTTGACCAAAGAAAATCTTAATCCTTAATATTGACACCCTAACTTTTAATATAATATGCCTATGATGCATAGTAGTTAATCATTAATTGTTACCCTTTTCATCTCTAAATTTGTCTTGATGTTAACTTTGAAAATAAGCTTACAGAAAATATGACCCATTTTTTTTCTTTATTGAAAAACCAAAATATGTGCCATTCGCGTACAAGTTATAGCATGTAAGTATTTGTCATATAATATATAACAATAATACATATCATCAAAGTACTCTTAACCAACTATCACATAATATATATGTAAAATCATGACAAAGCATGTCATATACTGAGAGCATCATCATAGCATAACATGAACTGTAAATATCATATCATATAATAATAATATGGTGGCATCCCATAAGCATAATAACATAGTAAATGTATCGAGTCCACCAATAAAGGTTGAGCATAGAATAATTCAAAGGCTAAACATGACTAAACCAATTGTGGGTATACATCCACCAAAAGGCTAAGCTATGATCATGCATAAAAGATAGATAACCCCCAAGCAACTGCAAGAATGAAGGACTATCTCCATGCTTCTGCTATGCTGCTCTACCTCGCTCTAACTCAGACCACAGTGCAAGTCCCTCGTCACCTCAAAGAAGACTATGAGCATGACTATTGATCTTGTCTAAAGACAACAGAAAAAGAAGAAAAGAAGGATAAGAATCTTATATAAGAATCTCTTAAGGTCTGTGACTATGTGTGGGTGTCATCGTTATTGTCCTCGGTTACTTCAGTTTTATTTATAAAAAGGTGTGATACATATAAAGTTCATTCTAAGTTTTCAAATATTTATTATTCAAATGGCATATCTTTTATAGATGAGTCTTAATGTCATGAATGCATCATATAAGGTCATGCACGCATTGCAATAACATATGCAACAAGTCATCATACAATTTATAATCATAAACATTATTAATGGGGGCCTAAGTATCTAGGCACATAATAGTTCTCTTTCTCTAGGTGACTTATTCTTTATTTTTGCTTTGGCCACCCTATTTTTCTCTTTTCTTTTATTTTGTATTTTTTAAGCTATGAGCTCATATCGAGCTAATTGTCACTAACATAAGATTCATATAGATTTTCCTGACTATAAGGTACGGGTTCTGGGGGTGTTGGATCTCCTTTACTAGCATAGCCAAGATTTTCTTGTAGGATCTCCTTCATGTGTTTTACGTCACCTTTCAACTTTAACATTTCTTTAGAGATGCTTTAATGACCAAGTATTATATAACATCATCATATCTTATCTATCATTATCACATGCTCATAACTTTCATAAATTTTTCTACGTTTGCAAATTTGATGCAATTTTGACGTCATAACTGTTGTAAATGGAACTTCTTGAAATTTACTTCAGATCATATATTTTATCAAACAATGCATCTCAATATCAATCAATCATAAATAATAATGTTCTTTCTTTTATGCCAATGCATCCTAATCAATTACTAGAGTTTAAGGGACTGAGCCCAACTAATACACATGCAAAAGCATAATAGGTGGTGTTCAATAATTCATCAAGTATGTCGTATATAATAAAGCATGCTTCAGTTGCCAATTACAATTTCATGAATTAGATCCTAAGCATAAACTTGAAAGGTATCATACTCAATCACATATTCTCAATAACCTTCAATGATACTTGCTTCAAGGAAACTTTTTTTAAGTGTGTCAAACACAATAATAGCAATAATGTTATACAGTGTTAAATATATTCAATTATATCTTCATAAATTTATTTAACAAAGACCCATACTTTCAGAACCATGTTAATTCCTAAAAGCATCCATTAGAGGTTGGAAAATATCTTCATTTTTACCAAAAACTCATTTTTAGCTTCCGATAATCAATTACATAGGATTATATAGCCCATGTAATTGATTACCAGAGGCTAGAACGCATTAGGATACACTTTGGGCTCTAGCAATCGATTACCAGAGAGCAAAACTTGATTTTTCAAGCTCTCCAAGGTTCTACAAGTATCTCCATCATTCTAAACAACTTTTTTTTTTATGATTTCTAAAACATTTCCCGATGAAACCAACTTTTTTAATCATTCAAAAACTCATTTTTACAATAAGAATTCAAAAGCTTCAATCCTTAACCATGAAAAGCACACTTTTAACCATATTAATCACTAAAATATGAAACTTTACTAATTAAAATTTCAAAGTGACTCATTTAGACTTATTAGGACAAAAAGCATAGATCTTTAATATTTTTATAGCAAGACAACTCCTTCAAACTTTTCCAACTAGAAATATAAGTTAGCTCATTTAATCATTATAAACACAAAGAATCAAACTTTAGTCATTTCAAATACAAAGTGGTCCATTTAAACATGATGGAAATACAAGGTGTTGAACTTTACTCAAAACAAGACAAAACATCTCTTTTAAACATAGAAAGCAACAAACGGAAAATCTTTGAACTTTTAAAACATAGACAAAGCATAAGAGAGAAACTTCAAACAATTTGGACTTTACAAAACCACAAAGGAACAAGATATAACCATTAAAACATAAGTAGATAAAAAAAGGCAAACTTTTAACTTTAAAAAGAAATAAAAACATAAAAAGGCAACTTTTAACAATGGAAACATAAAGAGGCAAACTTTAGCCATTAGGACAAAATGGAAACATAAAGAAAAAAAAAACCAATAATTTGAACATGAATGAATCATAAAAGGAAAAGCTTTGAACTTAGGATAGTTCATTCTCTTTTATTAGAACCATAAAGTGACAACTTTGAATAAGTTCTTTAATTTTCCATCATTATAAACATAAAGCACTAAACTTAAACATGAAAAATTCGAAATAGTTCCTTTAACATTATTAGAACCATAATGTGTAGAGCCTTCAATATTAAGGATGCAAGCTAGTTCTTTTTAGAGCATTAGGAATGTAAAGTATTGAACTTCAAACATAAACATTCAAGTTTGCTCATTTAAATACATTAGAACAACATAGTAATAAATTTTAACCTATTAAGATGTAATACAGTACTTTCAATAACATTAGATCAACAAATGATGAAACTTCAATCAATTAAAATACATAATACTTTTTTCTATCATATTTGAGCAACAAAGCATGAAATTAAACTTTAACCAATATGTAAAACAACACATTTAATCACATAAAATTGACAAAGTATGAAACTTCACTAATTAAAACACTAATCAAGCCATCTAAACTTAAAAGAACAATAAAGTATGCACTTTTAATTGATTAAAATGAAAAATAGCTCTGTTAAACACATTTTATCAACAGTTACAAAATTTACCGATTAAAATAGTAGTCAAGCCATTTAAACTCAAACGAATAGCCAAGTATGCACTTTTAACCTATTAAAGTATAGAACAACTTTTATTCCATGAAAGGGGAAGATCTAGGCTTTAGAGTCTCTTGATAGGCTACTTGAACCATCATCAAGAGAGCTTATCATCAAGCTCTCGTCTTTGAGCACAAATAACTAAATGAAGAAAAAGGTGGAAGAAATGAATATAAATCAAAACAAAATCCATACCATAAGCTTTGATCTTGAAAGGAAAAAAAAAGGAACTCCTTGAAGCTAAACGAGGAGAAAAATCTCCCCTTGGAATGATAGTGAGGCCGTAGCTACAAGGAGAGTAAAGGTTAGGTTTTATGATTTGGATCTTGTATTTGGTTGTTGTTTAGGCTTGCATTTGAGGCTAGGAGAGTAGAATGATCTTCATGGAAGTGTTAGAGAGCTTGATGGTGAACTGAAGTATAGAGAGTTGAGAGAATGTGAGAATGTCTTTCTTAGGAGTGTAGAGAGAGTTTCTTGACCTCAAACTTGGAGACTAAGTCTATGCATATGTGGGAATGAGAAGGATGGAAGGTAGGTGGCACCACTTTAAGGGGGGGGTGAGGGGTGGGATTAGGAATTTTTGTAATATTAGGATTAGGATTGTGGTGGAATATTTCATGTAGTAAAAATATTTCCAAAATAAAAGGAATTAACTTTAAGACACATAAATCATTTAAATAATGAGCTTCTAGATAGAAATCATATTATAAAAATATTAATTTGACATGTCATGTGACATGGTTCTCAAACTTAAGGAAAAGGATTCTTACAATAGCATATTTGTCTCCTTACTTATTACATTATTATCTTGAATTTTAAAGAAGAAACTTTTCCTACATGTTTGGAATAAAATATCTTCACATATTAAAATATTATTTTTAGGGTTATAGAATTAAAAATAATTGTAAGAGAATCTAGATAATTTTGTAAGATAAAAATAATTATCCTATAATTGTTAAATGAAATATCTTCCTTCCATATATTATAACACTATTACTTAATTTTTCAAAAAAAAAAAAACATCTTTCCTACAATTTAGGAGACAAGACAAGTCAAAAAGTAATTTTGTCCCCTATTTTAACTTTTATAGCCTAATAAATCACTTTTTACCTTTTTCTCACTAATACTGATTAAGGATGAGACTAAATATGGTTAATCATTAAGAGGCCATAATTAATCAAAGAAAATTAAATTATCTCTTAATTAATTAATCAAAGTAATTAAATCTTAATTAAGTTTAATTGTCTTTAATTAACCTTAATTAGGCCTAATTACCATACACATAAACTAATCATCATATATTCCTATCAACTAATTATGACAAACACTCGGGTGATGACTGGGTCTGGTTGTGTAATACCCTAGTTTTAAATAAAATGGTTAGAAAATTTTTTCGAGCTAAAAAGGATGTCAGTTACCCTTACTTATCATTCCAAGTCCTGAATTCCACTAAGTTTGGACCCTACACCTCCTTAGAGGGCTATATAATAGAACCATATTCTTGGGACCAAAAGACTCGGTAATTGTTCCTTAGAGAAAAATAAGTTAAAGAGTAATTTTTAATTAATTTTATAAAACCTTTAAACACTCCGTTTTTAATCCACAAGTTTATAAAACCAAGAAATTCCCAGATTTGAACTAAAACCCAAAATTTGGATTTTAATTTGTTAGGATTTTGATTTTTCTAATATTTTATTTGAATCCAAATAAGGGGTATTTTCTTATTTATATTTATGTTTTAAAGTTAATGGAGAGTAAAATAATTAAGACCGCCCCAGCGGTCACTACAAGAAAAAAGTTCAAAGGCCATGTTTCAAAAGCATTGCCTAAACACACAAAAACGTTGCCTTTTCTCAACAGCAACACTTTTCGAGCAAAGGCAACGTTTTTTGGGGGGTTGCTTATACTGACGTTTCCTTTTCTCTAAGGCAACTGTTGACATAGCAAAGGCAACGGTCCCTTAAAAAAAAAGTGTTGCCTTTGTTTCAACAAAGGCAACGGTTTTTGCACCCAAAATGTGTTGCATTTTATTCCAGCTTAAAGCAACGCTTATAAGCATTGCCTTTTCTCTCCTTAAAGGCAACTGTTTAGCCCATTGCTTTTTCTTATTGTTTAGGCAACTTTTAAAAAGTGTTGCCTTTTCTAATATTTTAGGCAACTAATTAAAAACGTTGCCTTTTCTGATACCTTAGCCACCAACTAAAAACCGTTGCCTTACATAGGACAAAAACTTGGAAATTTACCCACACTTCACACAAGAAAACAACGGACAATTTGGATACCCTTAACAATATAATGCTGTTTATAGATAGAATTAGACATTTACACATTCTACCTACTTATAAAAATAAAAATATTTATAATTTAACATCTGAAACCATTCAACATTTGAAACAAAAAATAAGCACAATCAGTAATTGGAAGGAACTGTGACATTCAATTTAAAAGAGAACAAAAGATAAATAAAGAAAAAAAGATGTCTTACAACATCACACGACTACACATGCAATTCTTTCCTTCCAATTATTTCAGTTTTCATAGCCATTCAAATACCTAATTATGCTCCTTAAACTTGTACAGAGTTATTAAAGATTCTAGAGCACACCATGGAATAAACTAATGAAGAGCTCGAACTCACAAAAACAACCTTGACAAAGAGTTGAACTATCATAATTTACGATATCTGCAGGTCGTTCTTTTGAACTAAAGCAATTAATCTTTGCTTCTACCATGCATTAGTGAACAGAGTATGTTTGTAACTTTATTACTATTTGGTAGTATTGGCAAGAAAATTAAAAACAAACTAAAACCACACTTGGCATTGGAGTTTCTCTTACTCAAAAGTGAAACTTCTACCACACTCTCCATTTCTATTAGCAGTGCCCCCCTCCCCCAACAAAAAAAAAACATATTTTGAGGACTTTTGTTGTCATGAGTGACAAAAAAAAAAGTGTTAACAAAACTTACAAATTTGAGTAACTAAACAATCAAAATTAAAAACAAAGCAAACTACCTAAAGCAGAGCAAAAGACTCCTAGAGTCTTACTTTTGTTTCAGTTTGCTCAAGAAGAAGGTAGCAAATTGTATATCAACCAGAATCCCTTCAAACATAGCCTGCAATATAATAATAACTATGAAGTACAGTCCCAATTAAGCACAAGCATGCAATATAGTAAAGTGATTCAGACCAATTGAAACCATGATACAAAGAAGAATAAAATAATATGTAGTAGTAGGCTCAGTCATTCAATGCAAAATGTCCACTTTATTCAAGATACAAAGGGGAAACAGAGAGGCAGGAGAACATACCTTTCCAAGAAGAGTACCAAGAAAGTGGAAAAACTGGAAATGTTGTTCATGTATCATTCCTGAACCACGATTAGGATAAAGCAAGTAATCTGCGGTTTCCTGGATGCATTGATATTCAACATGTCAAGAATCAAATCATAAGGTACATAAACATAAGGACGACAAAGGCAGGAGTGTACAATTGAAGCAACTCCAATCAATCCAACCATGCATTTGCTACATACCAGGGTACTTCATGAGCTATGATCATGGTCAACTGCTATGATCTGATTAGCATAAATAAACCCATACACTAGGATTCAAATTTCTATAATTGATTACAAACTAGCAAAATAGAAAAATTAAAAAAAATCAAAATCAAAAAGTGATTTTTTAAGCATGTAGTACGAACAAATCTAAAAATTTGTCTAGTGGGCCCTTCAAAAGGGAACTTTTTATTTTTGTACTAAGGTGTTGGGAGTTGCTTCCAAGACAGGGGAAATGCATGGAAGCCTCATACAGTGTCTAAAATTCTTAGATAATTTTGTGTGCAGTTAGAGATGATTTTAACTGCTCTCTTTGAAAATCATGAAGCAAACAACAGTTTCCTATGTAATTCATTGATTATTCAACATAAAACACAAATTCACATGTGCATAATACATACATCTAGTTAACGTCATGTTAAGATTAGTACCTCCAAATTCAAATGGTTTAGTCTTTCTAGGAATATGAAGACAAAACCACTCAGTTGTTTTCTTTTTTTGGTTTTTCCTGGGATTGATTCTTGCATAATAAGATTACATTTGTACCAATCATTCAGTCACAGAGGAAAGATCTCCACAAATAGCACTGTATGTATTATTATCTCAAAAATAAACATATCTCAGAAATAAACATTTACTAAGTCAAATACCTATTAGGCCTAGAGCAAAAAATAAAGGTGGAGATTTCATTTCAGATTTCTTTATAGTCTACACATAATTGAAAAAATGAAGATAGAAATTTATAGGGTCAAGCTTTTCTTTGTTGGTACATAAGCAATTTATAATATATTTTTCCAAATCATAAAGCAGTACTCTAGTAAAGTTAGTGTCAATTATCATATACTAAATTATATTACCATATACTAAGAAGAAGCACTAGATAGTAAATCACTTATACCTCTTTTTTTGAGTTCTTCAAGTCATATACTAGCAATATCTTAATCTAGAGACCTCTTTACAATGTAGGTACTGCCACTAGAGCTATATTTAGTTTATATTGACTGCAAGAAAGCCAAAATCACCAAGTAAAATATAGTCAAATGATTGTGATATAATAATCACAAAGCAAAAGGTAAGAAAAGAAAGAAATGTTTTCTACGTGTAATAGAATAAGAAGTTAGACCAAATAAGTTCCTGCATAAAAATTGCAAATATAAATTCAATTATGATCACAAAAAGAACATAATGCAATGCTCAAAAGAATTTTTCATGCAAAATTTATGAATCCAAAATAGCAATGGCAAAGTTTTAAAAAAGATCTGAAAAAGCATGACTTGCTTAGTAATTGAATAGATCGTTACTTTACCAAGACAACCACAGAACAACAGAGAGAGTCATTTAAACATTTCATGCCGCATCACTTGCAACAAATAAAAGCTTAATCAAGATAGCAGGCCATTTAAACATCTCATGCTGCATGACTTGCAACAAGAACAGCTAAATGATATCAAAAGTAATGGGACAAGCAAGAACAAGGTCAGACCAAAAAGGACAACAAAAGCAAGAACAAGACTGCAAGAATGTCCAAACTAAACCTCAAGTAATTCTAATTCGTTTATGTTAAGATTTCTCTGATGAAACTATATCTTTGCATTACTTTCTGTAGCCTAGTACCTGTTCAGTAAAAAGAGTCCATAAAAGGTTATGTGAATTTAAAAGGCATTGCCAGCACAGTGAGATTTTGAAGCTTAGAAATCATAAATTGTATCTCCCAGAGCAAAACTTAATGCAACAAATCTTCCATTGCCAAAAGATAAAGCAAAGGTAGATAGAATGTTCTTCCTGAGAATGAACTCATCTGCATTCATAGGGATGACTGACTGCATCAGCAAAAGCCAAAAGTTTAAACATGCTCAAATGAGCCATTCAACCAAATGTCAAATCATATAAACTTTTGCAAATGCTAGTTCATAGCAGAAAATTTACAGGAGACAACTATTCCTTTGATTAGCAAATATGTTGCTACTTCTCAGCTATAATTTTTGCTAATTGATCATTTACACTATTAGACATACCACCATTGGACCCTCCCTTTAACTTTCAATAACCAACAATAATGAGAACTTTGCCATAATTTAAATCACCACAAGTATTACATATTTAATAGCTAAAAATTTTGGTAACTAAAGAGTATCATCACTATAAAGTACTAAGGTTGTTGTAAGAAAAACAACAAACAAAAAGAAACCTGAGTTCAGATTAAAAGGCTAGTAGTGATTTTTAAGCTAATTCAATCATATCAGATTTTTTAAAGCAAGAGTACACATATTCTATCTGTTTTTCCAAGAAACTTCTTATTCATGTGCCGTGCCCGCCTACTCCTCTCTCTAAACGAAAAAGAACCATGTCCAATCAGGTGAGATTTATGTTCAAATTACCATGTTAAACCAGAAAAATGGCAAATAATTGTACCAATAATAGAACATACTTCTAACCTTCATATGGCATTCTCAAAGAGCAAGCTGACCAGCTTCAGTACATATTGCTTTTATATCCACTCCAGAGAACTATTCCTTAGTCATAACAAATTCCTCTAAGTTGACATCATCAG
Source organism: Dalbergia cultrata (assembly GCA_031216105.1). Taxonomy (NCBI): domain Eukaryota; kingdom Viridiplantae; phylum Streptophyta; class Magnoliopsida; order Fabales; family Fabaceae; genus Dalbergia; species Dalbergia cultrata. The sequence continues at coordinate 102,337 of JAVHNL010000422.1, read as the reverse complement.
CTAATGTCATCTTTGATATGTGTATCTACATGAGAAAAACAAAGTATTAGACCTTGACGATGAAGCAGTACATGTCTATTCCTATAACACAGAGAATCAGCAACTTAGAAAAGTTCCATCACAAGTTTTGGACCATCCCCCAAGTATTTTTGTATCAATTCACTACCAAAAACACGTAAGAATGTTGCTGACGTTGAGTTTGCAACAACCTGAAAGCATATAAGGCTTTGTCTTAGGCCAAACATCTTATGCACGTGCTTATCTAGTAAATCATGAAAAGTATTAAAACTATAGATGATATAATAAAATATAGTTCAAATAATGCTTATTATAAGTTTTTAACTGCCCTAAACAATAATTTTCACCATATATCTTCCGCTACTCCTGAAATCCTTCTCCCTACTTGTTAGTGTACTTGGGACCTAAGTCAGTAGAAGCATCATGCCGACATTTGTATGTACAAGGAAGATCTCAGACCTCATCCCTCAACCTTCAAAAAGGGGATAAAAACATAATGTGAAGATTGCAAGCACCAACAGGTTAAATTTGAGAACACCAATAAACTAGAAATATGACCCACTTACCATAATAGAGATTTCTACACCTCCATTTGAATATCTCCTGAGCTTGAAGGATCATGAGCATGAATTTTTGACTTCAGATCATTCAAGGTATCTTCTTCCACATGAGGAGCTATGCATTGAAGAAGTTCCTCAACAAATGAACCCTCTCCTTTCCAGAGGAAGGAAACAGCTGCTTTAGGGATGAGCTTCTCAAGAGGAAGTGGTGCTTTCCATGGATCACCAAATATACATCTCATAACATACCTTACCTATAATTCCCTATCAAAGATTGACATCATTCCATAATTAAAAGGGCAAATTAACTGGAAAACTATTAATCATCACTGAGATAACGTACAAAATTGACATGGTTGACTTCAAGAAACAAGAAAACATGTATCAGTGTAGTGATGGACATATACTATGACATTTAGAATTCTTAATCAGCTAGAAACTGCCGTACATTGCAGCTTCCTATCTTAGAAGGATCAGCCTAATAGTTCATGTTACCTATACAAAACAAAAAGGCCTTACCATATGATCATATTTTACACTCAAAGTGTTTCTTATCAATATTAAAAAAAAATACAGGTAGCCATAACCCACCTTATCAAGAATGACAGTAAGATTCTGAAGCTCTGGTTGTAAACACCCTCAGCCTGATTCATGTAATAGACAATATTTACGGAATTAATTGTGAGAAGTAAAAATGAGCATAAAAAAAATAAGAAGTGTTGTCTTATAATAATAAAGCATGCAAGGGGAAATAGACAGACAAATAGCACACCTGAACTCAGCATCACTCCTTTCAACTTCAAGACATATGTCTGAAAAGTACTTCCTTTTCTCTTCCAGATTAGCAATTTCCTCAGGAAGTTTAGTTCTTTCAAAATTGATGAATCTCGCCTTCACCACATAGAGAAAACTAACACATAATACAACTACAAAAAACTAAAAAATATTGGTAACAACACATGCAAAATACATACAAGGCGAGCAGCATATGCAACAAGCTAATCTGGCAAGCCTTCAAGCAAACAACTGCCTAAACCAGCGCTTCCCAGGTCATTATAGTCCTCCTCAGATACATAATTTAATTCATAAGCTTTTAGCATCAAATAATGATGATCAAGAATTCGATGTGACTCCTTCACTAGTCAGGTTCAAATAGCTCCCCCGACATACTTGGCTTCCACACAAACAAACTGATGCTTCATATTCTTCATTGCTCTACAGTGAGATGAACAAGTATTCATTAAACAATGATATACAGCAGATACATTTATCTGTTAGAATATAAAGAAGTCATTAGGCAATAGGACAAACCTCTGTAATAGAATTATAATCAAAAGTGATCTCCTCACCAGGTTGAATTTTACGAACACTATAAATCCCAATTTGATAATGTCCATCAACAGCAGTAACTATGGAAAAATAGCACAAAAGATGTATATTTACTAGAAATACTACTACAATTCAAAAATTAACATAATGATTACACCGCAATATTATAATCTCAACAAAGCAATACGCAAAAATAGTAAACAATGTGCTGAAAGAACAAAAAGGTGAGGAGGTTTCAATTTGTTGGAAGTTGATTTGAGTTATAGTGTGTTTGGATTTCTATTTGGTTGTTTAGAACTCAGATTATGGTTTGGACAAAAACCATGTTTTAGAGGGTTTATAAAGAGAAACTAAACATGCTAAAAATGATTTTTTTTTCACAAAAGTACTCTCGGTACCTCTAGTTATAGGGTGAGCGAACCGGAGAGCTGAGGCGGCATCTTCGAAGAAACCTTCGAAGCGGAGCGAGAGCGGTGGTGACAGCAGAGCAGAATGAACCAGTGGAAGCCTTCTCCTTCGCCATGGACTTGAGGCAGTAGACTTGAGGAAGCTGCTGCTCAAAGGAAGAGGTAGGTGTCCTGGCATGACCGCGGCATGGTTGAGGCATAGGTGACGATGATGTGTACTACAACGGTGACAGTAATGAGGCGGTAGGCTTTTGCACTTCCCCAATGGCACTACGTTAGAAAGGGAAAAGGAACGTAAGGGAAGGGTGGCATTAGAGAGGGTGGGTGTGGGTGTGTCCACGTCTGAGGGAAGGGCAGATCTGAGGGTGTGGACAGTGTTTGAGGAAATGAGGGTGGGTGTAGTGTGAGGATTTCCATTGAGCGTGAATTGAAAGGAGAGAAGGGGCCAGGGTAGGAATGACATAGATTGAGTAAAACAATGGGATTTGGGGTGATATTAGATTTTCATCTATTTTTGGTAAAGTTGATAAATTCTTAGCAGGAAAAGAAAAGATAATGGTGCCAATTAGTTTAGGCAACGGTTCAATTATGATGCCTAATATAAATTAAAAGACAACACTTTTAAAACGTTAGTTATTGATTAAAAAATAGTTACCCATTTGTCCAGGATATAGCAACGGTTTTAACATGTTGTCTTTTTATTTTAAGACAACATTTTCTAAGCATTGCCTTAAAACCCATTACCATAGCTCTGTATCTAGAAAAGCATTGCCTATATTGACCAAAGGCAACGGTTTTGAAGCGTTGCCTTAAAAAAGTGTTGCCTTAGGCCTTGAGTCAAAAGCGTTGCAACGGTTTTGAGTCATTAGTTTGTTTTTCATCATTTGAATTATAATCTGTTTAGCAATTAGGGACAAGCCTTCTAAAGTTTTACTGATGTATCATGGAAATTTGATTGTCATCTTATGAATTAGTTAGAGTATGATATTGAGCATAAACTTGTTCTAGTCTATTTATGGCTACGAGCAGTATTTCAAACCTAAAACCATGACTAGCGTATTCTAGTTCCTTCCATATTCATGAATGCCGGCATGATTACTCTTTTAGATAACGTGGTATGATGTTTGTACTATGAAGATTGGCTGATATTTCATGTGTGTGCATGTTTGAAAGAGTGAAAAACAAAATAAATAAACAAACAAATGCATAAAACACCGGATTCAAACAAAAATCTCAAAACTCACATAAGTCACTAATCCTGGACTGGTAAGGGAATCTGGTCAGTTTTTGATAAAATTATGTTTCCTAGTCTCTAGACCTCTGTTTGAGTCCATTCAAAATTCTTAAGAAAGCTAAGACATAGACTTGCAATGTCATTTTAGTTCCACTGCTTAAGGCCTTCTACAAAATTTAGGAAAAATAGTTAAATTCACCCTAGGCGCTGCTGTTGGGATTTGGGCAGTGCATAAAGAAAAATTTGAAACTAGAGCTATACAACTCGAAATCAAGTGAAACCAGTTTTAAATGAAAGCTAACACGGGCTAGCATCCTAGAAAATTTGACCAACAGATACTTCTTAGGTTTTTCCTAGTTATTTTCATAAGTTGTTGCAGCCTTTGTTGGGCATGCAGCCAAAGAGTCTTAATTCAGACTTTTTATAAAATTATATAGTTATCAGTTTTGGCTCAAACTAGATTCATTAGAAAGCATCATTCCCATAAAGTATTAGACCATAAATCCAAAGGTAGAAGTCACAGTAGAATTTTCTATGTTAGTTGCCAAATTTGTCAGAATCTGAAAGTTAGAAATTGCATGATAGAGAAAATAAAAAGTGTTTAAATAATTTACCAAGCTATAAGGAATAAAATGAGGGTTAAATTATAGCCCCAAGCAAATAATAACTTTTTAGTAATGAACAAAAATAAATAAATAAATATAAAGGATCTTAAGATCTAATAATACAGGTCTTTAAGACACTCGACACATTATCGAAAATTAGTTACGAAGACTTGTTCTTGATAATGAGACTTGCTAACTATGAGGACACATATTAAATATGTTATTTGTTGTGTGATATACTCCTTGTGTATGTTTCATGAGATGCTATATTAAAATGCCTCTGGGTACTAGATGTATGCTCGTGTGCTACCATACCTATTGATGCATAATAATGTCGTTTGAAATGTAGTAGTGCTGAGACTACTAAATCATGTTGATTATATATATGTTCCGCCTATGTCTTGCGTAATACATGTCCCATATTATGCATAAGATTCCGTATGACATGTGCTGCATTAAATAAGAAAAGTTGAAAGGTTAAGTGTACCCTTCCGCGATTCGAAAGGAGAAAGTTTTACCCATCATCCCAGGGCAATGACGACCATCGGTTTGAGCTCAATACCATTTATTGAAACTCTGAGGTTGATGCCAACAATTTTAGGAGGAAGGCCCACTGCAGGTTTCTAAATTAAGATCAGAGATTGATGCCAAAGATCACAGATGACACTAAGTAATCAAGAATTAAGATCGGAGGTTGATGCCAAAGATCAAAGTTAAGACATGTTATGTTACCGATTAAATAGCTCATGATGCATGCATACATAAACCATGGCATGAGCATCTACAAGAGGAAAGAGGATACACCTTACCTTATGAATGAAATATGCATATATTCATGCTTAGTATAGCATTACTTCTTTATTGAACAAATCATTTTTAGTGTATGGAAAAAAAAAAACATATAAAATTGGATTTGCCTCAGCTAACAAATGTCTTTTCAAACTAAAAAGAAGCGATATATCCATTCACCTTTTTCTTAAATAAATCCAAGGTGGCTGGAGATGATTTCGATGACACCTTATTATGTGCTTTTTACTGGGAACTCTCGAGTCCTCACCCCATTTTATTTCTGTGTCATCTCTAGATGAGGAGCAAGTAACTACAAACCATTTGAAGGAGCACGTTCAAAGAAAGTAGATAGAATTGCATTTCAGATTATTAGAATACCTAGGATTATATTCTAGATCAGGTGACTTATTTAGATGAGTTATATATATATAACTCCATTGGAAGTCTAATTACTTCATTGATTATCGAACCTATGTTAGCTAAATAATATTTATTGTTGTTGCTATTTATTTACTATTTACAACATGTTGCTTGTATTTATCTACTTATTTATGATGCGTAAATTACTTAGACATCGGATAATTTATATATGTTTATGACTGTATTAGTTAGCTTCTGCAAAAATAAATATTGTATATGATTTATCTATGTGCAAGGTTTCTATTTTGACTTTTATTAAAAAAAATATTAGCATTATTTTCCTTATATTTTATCTTATTAGAAAAATTTATGAGACTGAAACATAATAACTAAAGGTTAACCTTAATATGACTTGAGCATGAAAGGGTTAAAATTTAGGATGTTACACCATGCATCATCAGATCCTCACATAATCCCTTTCAAACATTCAAATAACTCTCTGATGATGACCGGGTTTGGTATCCTTAGTGTAACAGCTCAAATTTTAACCCCTTAATGCTCCAGCCATGTCAAGGTTAACATTTAGTTATTATGTTCTAGTCTCATAAATTTTGCTAATAAAATAAGATATAAGGAAAGTAGCGGTAATAAATTTTTTTTTATAAAAATCAAATTAGAAGCATTGCACATAAATAAATTGTGTATAATATTTATGTACATAGATAAATCCAAATAGTATGTCATAGATACTAAATAAGTAGTAAGAATAATAAATATTTTCCTACTAATAGTGGTGATCCAGTAATCATTTAAGTTATTAAACTTCCTAGGGAGTTATAACGCATCTGAACAAGTCTCATGAACTGAAACAAAATCCTAGCTACTCTAATATCTGAAATAAAATTCTATCTACATACTTTCCTTGTATGTGATCTTCCAAAGGATCCTTAGTTACTTACTTCTCGTCTAGAGATAACATGAAAAAAAAAATGGGTTCAGAACTCAAAAGTTCCTAGTAAAATACACATAATAAGGTGTTATCGAAATCAACTCCAGCCACCTCGATTTATTTTTAAAATACATGAAGATACATTAAAATTCAATTAATAAGTTTAAAAAATATTTACTCAAGGTAGACATATCTTTTAACATGGTCTTTTTTAACATGAATGCAACACTATATTTCATGTATGCATGACAATATAAATGAAAAAACACATACATATAAAATTATATGCAGTCACATAAAGTATATAGTTTAGCCTTTTCATTTACTTTCTCTTTCCGCATTCATTCGTTTATTTACACATATCTTTCTTTTCACATCTTTTTCTTTATACATTTGTTTTTTCATACATATCTTTCTATATTAACTAGTTTTGCTAATCAAAGGGGTAAGCTCTATCAAAAGCCAATCGTCATTGATAAATACAATGGAGATAAGTAGGGTGTTAGAACAATGGAGATCACCTCTTTCTATCGATGATTATTTCCAAATCAGTAGGGATTGAGTCCAATATCTTTAACATTGTATATTATATTAATACTTAATTAGTAGGGACCATGTCCAATCTCTATTCATATCACATTAATTAATTAATACTTTATCAATGAGACCTAAGTCTAACATCTTTAAAATATTTTATCACATTAATACTTCATTAGGGGTGTCATGTCCAATGTCTTTTCTTATTACATTAATAATTTATCAATAGGGACCATATCCATTATTTTTTCATATATACATATAACTTAATACTTTCTTTTAATATATGTACGCATAATGAAATCATATATAACAAACAACATTTGACTCACAACATATGCACATTTTTATTATTGTCACATAACAACTTACACATCAATCCATAAAATGTCAAACCATGTAGTCTCTCAATACACAAATAAGGCTGAATTACTAAGCATGTAATCTAACATCAAACATTTAATTACATGTTCATGCTCATATCATAAGTAACGTAATATCATTTCCATAGATTTCATATCATGCAATCATTTTCCTTAATCATAAATAATTAAAGTCATCATAATCATCATTGTTTCATGCCAATCACATTTTCATAGGCTTGGTTATGCAAAACATAACACTTAACACCACTTGCACTTCATTTACTCCATTGATACAATAAAGATAGCAACTTTCTAGAAAGGTAGTCTCAAAACCAGATCTAAAAGTAAATGACATGATAAGTTTCTAAAAAAAATCAAGGATGTACTCAACATATTAAGATTCATGTGTAAAACATTTGGGTAAAAATGATATCTTAGATGAGATTATGAAATTGTACAACTGTCAGTGCTCAGAACACATTTTCTAGCAGTATAGAATCAAATTTCTCAAATATTAGACCATAGCAAAACATCCTAGAACCTTCCACAAAAAATCATAAAAAAATCCTCAAGAGTTAATAACACCATGTAAAATTTTAGTGTAAAATTCCTTTGTTTGACAAGGTAACAAAAATAGAAAATTTTACAGGTTGCTGAAACAAGTGTACAGTGCTTATAGGGTCAATTTCGATTATACAATTTTTAAGGATAGTATATGATCATATTTGCTCTCATAAAAATTCATGAAATAGTTCCACATGTTATCTACATCCCATAAAATATTAAGCTAAAAAAACCATCTTCAGGTAAATTTAAAAATTCATGCAAGTTTACTACTAGAGCATAAAACCGAATTTCAACAACTCACTGCATTTAGCAAAGTGATTTAAAGGGCTTCCTACTCAACACAATTCAATCCCAAATTATTTATAACTCAGAAAACATCAATCACTTTCATTCCAACACAGAATTTCTAGCCACTCTTCATTCTAAAATCATAAATTATTCATTTCAAAACAGAAAATTCATCAATAGAATGTTTGGCAACATAGAAAACTTCTTTGAATCCATTTAATAGGTAGAAAATTAAATATTGCAACCTTAAACCCCTACCACAAGTGATGAACTATATGAGAGTGGGTTTTTAGAGGCTTTAAACGGTTGAAATCAAGCAAAAATCCTCCTTTATGCTCCATCCTTGCCCAAAACCAACATTTCCACAAAGGATATGGAAAGACTTGAGCTGCAAAACACTTGGGGTTTATGTGTTTTAAAGAGATCTTCGAACCAAGATGGCAGCTCAAGTTCAAGGTGAAGATTAATAGTGGTGAGGGATGGAGAAGTGAAGAATGATGATGTAAAAGATGAAAGCTTGGAGACAATGAAAATTGCCGGGAGGCTGAATTGCAATTGTAAAAAGGATGGAGTGTGCTAACTTTTTCTTATATAGTGGCTGTGTTTAGTGTTTGTGTGCCTTTCTCTCCCTTTTTTTTTTATAAATACAAACTGTTTGGATAAAGAATAACTATCTAAATTTAAATTTAATTCCTACTACTATTTATTACATATTACGTATATATGATATGCAGATGTTACGTATATATATTTTTGTTCATTATAACTATTACCTATTATTAATATAAATTATTATTATTGTTACTACGTATATAAATAAAGTACATTAATATTATTATGTTACATTTAAATTTGTCTATTATAATACAATAACTATTACATATATTGTACTATATTATATTATATACAAGCAAATCAATTAAAGTTTTGGATCCCTAGCTTGTTTGTTACCAAAAAAAAGTAGGGATTTGAAGAGATACTATATCTTGCAGTTAGTGTGACTAAAATTTGTAGGGATTTGTATAGAAATCATATCTTTCCATTATCTAAAATTTAAAATTGCACTAAAATATCAATATTTCAAAATTTTTCACATTCTCTTCTAATTTAAATATTAGTTAGTTAGGGGTACAACTAATCTTCTAGAATCTTATTTTTATTTTTAATTATTAAAATTAAAAATTTATTAAATGTTTAAGATTATCTTTTTGTCCTTCATCTAATTGGGTTGACTTTTCTATCGACTTTTCTTGATTGATTAAGCTTTTGCTCATTCATTAATTAATACTTGATTAACTTATTAATTATTTACTCTAATAACCCATGAAAAATAAGGTAATTAATATAAGAGAAAAATGGAGATGTTACACTCAGTCTCACACAAATTTTACTTAAGTGGCTTTGTGGTAATTTTGCCCGAGAAGGAAAAAATCAAGGAATTACATTACTTCTTTCTTTAAAAAGAATTTAATCCTCGAAATTTGTCAAATGCAAGCAAAATAGGATTCCTTGTCATGTCTTTGACTTTAACTCTTGCGTAAATTCTTCTATGTTCACTCCTCTATCCCAAGCTATCTTTACTAATGCACCATCTTATCCCTTAGCTTCTTGATATCTTAGCGCACAAACTGCAATGGCAGAAAGTCAAGTCCTCTCTTAATTTTCCTTACCCTTTCCAAAGACTTGACTAAGGTTACAATAACACTTTCTAACTTAGACGCATGAAACATATCATTAAAGGTTCGATAGATCTAGGGGTAAGACCATTTGATAAACAATTGACCCAACGATTTCTTATATTGGAAGGGATAAAGAAAATCTAAGAATTGACTTCTTGACTCTCGAAATTCTTCCTAAACTTGTTATAGAGTTGATTTCCAAGTACACATGTCTTCCCTTGTGGTGTTTCAAAGGCTTTTCTCCTTTGATTCACACAACTTTTCTATCTTCTTTAGGCAATAAGCGTCTCACTCCTCACTCCTCACTCCTCATCCTTTTCTCATTTTTATTCTGGGATTTGCAAGGGGCTTACAACAAACTTAAGGGTTTATAGTGCTCAATCACCACTATTGATAACTAAAAGGTTACCTATCTATTTCAGCATATTCCTATGTTGCACCAAATCACCACCTAAGTTGCCTTTAAGGAATTACTAAAATCCTTAGATATCTCAACAAGTTCAGGAAAACTAATATTCGTGGCTATGACTAACTTAAGCTTTTAATTCTTAGAATTGTGATCACACCCTAGGACCCATACAGAAGGGATGATGCTATGCACCTCATCATTCATTCTAATCTTAATGGCTTTATGACCTGTGATCTATACTTATGAACATGAATGTGCCTTATTGCTTGTCCATAAGATCATCACTCTTAGGCAAAAGGGATACTTATTCCTCAGGGTCGACTTGATCAATTGCTTATAATATATGCCTAACCTCTTAGTTCCTTCTTTTAACCTAAACGAACAATTATAACGATTCATATAGGGGAAGTACTTGGTCACACAGACTCTTTCTCCAACAATCCTCTAGTCGAATTTTCAACTCCCCTAACCCCAACCTCCATGTCCTGTAAAAGATTATAAGCATTGGTCTCATCCTAGCACCAAAATTATGGAACACTCAACCCCTCTCTTATGGGAAACTTAGGCATCTAATTTCATAAAACATCAATATATTTCCTTACTATGAAATTCCTTATTCAACACCTAACCAAATTCTATCTCTAAAAGGAAAAAATTTCTTGGATTCTCAAACCCATAACAGTCTAACACAACATAGCTCAAAGACAACTCATAGACTCAATAGGTTCAAAAGGAGAAATATCAATAATAATAGAATCTAACTAAACATGGTTAACAATGAGCCAAATCATTACAAAATAACAATAAGGCTAGAATGGATAATCAAATTGAATCAGAAACATCATGATGGTGATTCCTCATGCACTGAGAGAGAGAGAGCTCACAGTATGCGCAATCCTTTCATCATGATGATAGTAGTGTGAAATGGAATCCCTTCATCACAGTGGTAGCGTATGGTGGTCATCCATCTTATAGATTAGCATCTTGTCTGCATGGACTTAAGGGACCCCGATAACATTTTCCTCGCAGGACATTTGTAATAACTTTTCCAATGTAAGCCTTTTTTTCTGAACTTGTTTGTTTCCCTTGTGTTTATTCTTTCTCAATTAGTTTTGACTAATTTTAGTTGTTTCAAGTTAATGGTTATGTGTGCACCATGAAGGTTGAGTTAACACTTGCCATGAAGGTTATGTGTTTGATTGATCTCAAGATTGTCTTACAATAAAGATTGATGCTTGTTGTTGGACTCCATGATTATAGTTTTCTTTACAAGTAAGTCTTCTTTCTCATATGTTTTTTTAGGTTTTGAGATCGATTTCATGAGGCTCTGACAACAATGAGAATGAATATTTCACTAAACTTTCCCAATTTTTATTTTTTTTCTAAATGACAAATTCTTGTGATCATTGTATTCATGATTTAAAATTAGGTGAGATAATGATTTAGAACTCTATTTCACGGGGTTGATGATTAATTACATGCTTGGAAACATTCTTGAGATTGAGCTTTCTAAGTATAAACATTCTTGCTGTTGTGGTTGTTTCTCTATTAATGCTTAGGATTTTGAGATTTTGTAATACCATTAGTGTTCCAATTAAGTTCTCATCTTGTGTCACATAAGCCTTCATTGGAAGCAAATATATGTTGACTATTAGTTAGGAACATACTTCGGCTTAAAATACTTAAGCAAATGAAGCCTACCCAAAATAAAGTCAATTTTTTTAGCGTGAATTGGTTTATTGAGAAAGAGATATTACTTAACAAGTTATATTTTAACAAGTTATTTGTGAAGGGGTAGTGTTGGTTTTATAGTTCTATGGGCAATTTGGATGTTAGTTGGTTAATGGTATGGTTGTCTTACAGTGGACAATGGCTTTTGAGCATGGAAAGAAGTTTATTAGAAAGGGACAAGAAGAATCCGAAATGGATTAGAATCATAGACCCTGTTCATGTTCCTCTTTCCCCTCTTTCCATTATGATTTCTTACCATCTATTTATCTATATCCTAGACTAGTTGTAATTTCTATAATTTTGTTTTGCTTCTTTTTTTTTCATATTGACCAGAATTGCATGCTCTAGATGGTAAAATAAGGTATGCATTCAAATAATTATAAAGTTACACTAGCAATGTCCTTATTGTCTTTATTAAAGGACATTGATTTAGAACTTACAAGAAACTTTATGGGCATTAAATGGAGTTGTGGCTTGCAAATAGCATCATGACTATGTAAGAAATTTCTATCTTCTTTCTTTTTGTGTCTTCTCATTATATGTACTATGCTTCTTTGCATTTTGCCTTCATATTGTTGTTTTGTATGCCATGTTTTTTTCATTAGTCTCTCAAAGGAGTGGTCTGAACTTTCTCACCAACATATACAATTTTTAAAATCTCATTCTTTTGAAATTATAACTCTACCCTCCACTCTTTTTCTTATGAGATGACATGCTACAAGAACTTTAGAATCGAGAAGGATGCTAGTTGCTTAGAAGAATTTCATTGTGTGAATTAGTTATACCCATAGAGTTTCACAAAAAGAGAAAATTAGTGATATTATTATTATTTTTGTGTAGGTAATTATTGATAGCATTTGTTTTTGGAGTAGTTACTAATACTATTTAAATATGTAATTGCAGTGTTAACATTATTTGAGTAATTAGGTTTTCTCAAGATATGTCCAAGGGTTGGATGAGTTTACCAAGGCATAGCGAATTGTTTATTGATGGTGTTAAGAGCTTCTTGAACTTTGCTAATTCTATTGGAAATCCTCAAGGAGTGGAAATCCTCACAAGAGGAAATCCAATGTTCATATGCAAAGTGTTGTAACATGTATTGGTATAGACGAAACAAAATTTATGATAGTTTGATATGCTATGGATTTGTTGAAGGTTATACACGATAAGGACAGGGTAATAGGCATGGATGATGATAGTGACACTGATGATAAAACTAACTTACATGATGACATTGAGGGCTTGCTAAATGATAGATTCAGAGATATAGTACAAGCTGAAGGAATTCATGAAGGTTTGAATAAAGATGCAAAGAAGTTATATAACTTGGTAAAAGAGACTAGTAAAGAACTATATCCTGGTTGTGAAGGATTCTCTACTTTATGTTTCACTATTAGATTATACTTGTTGTAAAGTTTGCATGGGTGGAGCAATACCTTTTTCACTTCCTTCTTGGAGTTATTGAAAAAAGCTATTCCTAAATTGAATATTCCTTTTTTCAATAAAGTCAAGACTATGGTTAAAGACTTAGGTCTTGATTATAAAAAGATTGATGCATGTCCAAATGATTGCATGCTATATTGGAAAGTGCATTAGAAGGGCACATCTTGTAAATGAAGATGTAGCACGAGAAGGGGGTTGAATTGTTCTCTCAAATTTTTTAGCTTTTTGAAACTCAAAAAAATTCTATCAAGTGTTTACACTTAAAGGTAGCAGAAAAACAAAAGTGAATAAGCTTCAAAAAGTAACTTTCTAAAGTGGTTAGAAACTTAATGAAATTTCAAAAAATATTTTGAAAAGAGGAAGAATATCCACACAACATAAAATAAATATCATACAATAATTTAAAGAAATAGAGAGAGAAAATATCACTCAACAGTTTTATACTGGTTTGGCCAAATACTACCTATATCCAGTTCCCTAATAAATCTGTTGAGTTTTAATATCAACCACTTTCTCAACCTGAGAAAGTGAGATATTCCTTGAATAGCTTTCTTAAGCTATCTCTAGTGAGCAGTAGATACAATGAACTCTCAATCACAAGTAGTTTTTGTTAGCTCCAGAACCCTTCAGAAAGCTTCAAGATAATGTCTTGAATCACAATAAAGCCAATTTAAAGAAAACTATATTTGAAGAATGATTGATGTCTCCTTGAGTTTCTTGAAGTAGCAAATATGTTTTTTCATTGGCAAATCACAACTTTATTAAATGAAAATAATTTCACTTTACATGTGCAAACATGTTTTATCTTATATAAATAGATAGGAATCAAACTAAAGTGAATATTATATCATAATGTGAGCATATACACGCCTAACAGATTGAAGAAAGTCAATTAGTACAAGAAACCAAGTATCAAAACGTCAAAAAATACGCTTAGAAAGAAGATATCAATTAAACTTTGAAGCCAATGTGTTCTACAATCTTCAATCATCACGATTGCATTCTTCTTATCAACAAAAAGCACTGATTGAAGACCAAAAGAACATTTCTTTATCAAGGAACTGATACCGTGCAATAGAAAGTGCACTTCACAGTGAAATGCTAAACTTTACTGGAAAATAAGGGAAAATTTGAAATTCAAATTTAAAATCAAACACAGTTACAGACTAGCATGACATTTCTTCTACCAACTTGGTCAACTACCCCAGGTTCTAGAATGAAGAGTTCAAAAACCACATTCAGAATGTAAAAAGAGATTTGGAAAGGTCTTCAGAAATCTCAACTCTATAACGACTTATGAACAGATGTGACAAAAGTCAATCTACTTCTCTAGACTGCAATTCCAAGACACAATCAGATGATCAACATGTGTTACTTGGAAAACTGATCAAGGGCAATGGCAAATATGAAGACCATCTATAAATAGAGATGTTGTGCTTTCAAAGAATAAGAGATTGATGCTGCACAAGTGCTAACAGTCTGTGAAAATTTCTCCTCATCTTGTAAAGTTTATTGCATCTTTTAATCAATTTTCTTTTCTGTAAAGATCTTTATTCTACGATCTTTATAGATTTACATGTTCTTCCTTGGAAGTATAGTTAGAAAGAAGTCATTCAATTGTTTCCTAGGTTATTTCCTTGAGTAGAGGTTAGTTTGAGTTGCAAATTCAAACACAAACCTTTGTACTCTCGATTCAGTAGTGATTGATGTGAGTTTAGCTTGGAGAGGCTAGTCAAATACTACTAGCAATGTGATAGTAAAGTTGATTTACTGGTCACGGTTTAGCTCAGAGAGGCTGGTCAAAGACTACCCTATTCAGCTTGAAAAGCCTGGTGAATAATTACTTGGTTGTGACAGTAGGGGTTGTCTTCTGGTCACTGGTTAGAGCTTAAGAAGGCTATTATAAAGACTATCCGGTTTTCTTTCTCGTGTTAAGAAAGGTGTTAGTGAACCTTAACGGTTGTTGAGTACTGGATGTAGGCAGATTAGGTGAACCAGTATAAAAATATATGTGCAGTATTTTTTTCTCCCTTATCTCATTTACTTTTAGTGCTCTGGGCTTAAAGTTTACCTATTTTATCTTTTTTGTTACTGAAGTTGTGGTTTAGAAAGTTTGTTTCTGATATCTCTTACATTGTTTCTGCTGCACTTCAACTTAAGTCTTGATAGTATTTTGTTTAAGTTTTTATAAGCTAAAAAGTGAAAGGCAAGTGAAGCAAGATTCGACTGCCTTTCTCATGCACTTTTCTAACTGCAAGTGGTATAAGAGTGTGGCTTTTAAGGGGTTGAGCATTCTAACGTTTGTAGAGGACAAAGATCCAAGGGACATATAGCACAAAATATTCATATAGCAGAAGGACACTCCATCAACAAACTGTCATTCTTTGATGGTGGGGATTATGCTTACTGGAGAGATAGCATGGAGTTGCTCATAAAATACACAAGCCTTGACTGTGGGAAATTATTCAAGAAGGTGATTGTGTTCTAACTGAAGAGATACCAAGAACTGACGATGCACCTCAACATCTAGAAAAGTCCCCCGGAGTAGGTGGACAGAGCAACATAAAGCCAGAGTTCATTTGAACTCTAAAGCTAAATACCTACTCAATTGTGCACTAAGCAAGGGTGAATATGATAAAATCATTGCTTGATACACAACAAAGGGGATATGGGATAGATTACATATGTTGCATGAAGGTACTGATCAAGTCACGGAGACCAAGATCAGTATGCTGGTTCATTAATATGAGATGTTTAAAATGACAAATCAAGAAAATATTGATGAAATGACCACAAGGTTTATGCATATCATAAACCGGCTAAAGGTACTCGGTAAAAGATATTCTAACTTTAAAATGGTTTGAAAAATCTTGAGAATCCTCCTTACCAAATGGTTGCCCAAGGTCATAGCCATTACTGAGGCTAAAGACCTTCAAACTCTCGGTCTAGATACACTCATTGGATCACTCAAAACCCATGAGGTAATGCTCTATGAAATGCATAGTGAATCCATCAAGAGAAGCAATGCAACGCCCCAATTTTTCTTACTGTACAAAATGACCAAAATGCCCCTAGAGTCAATTTTCAAGCCATCCTCAATGGGGTATTTTAATATTAGGATGAGTTTATATAAGGTTTAGATAGTGATTTGTGCAAAAATTGTAAATCCCCAATTTTTTCTGTGTGCAAATGATCAAAATGCCCTTGAGGTCATTTTTACCCAAAAATCAAGGATGTTTGGTCCAGGCTATCCTCAAGGGGTTAGTTTAATGTTTAAAGGGGATTAGATATGTTATAGATGATGATAGAGGTGAAAATCTCAATTCCTAGTTTTTCCCATGTGCAAAATTATCAAAATACCCCTTAGGTAATTTGACGCAAGATTAAGTGATGACTGAGCCCGTCATCACCGGGGAGTTGGAAATGTTAATTACAAGGGATATATGATATCTGGAAAAATCCAGGTGGTCCTGGGAGTTTTTGTATAAACTTACCATTTTGCCCCAAGTTAGTGCTAATTCAGCTTAATTAAGTAATTAAGGAAATATAGAGAATATTAGGCTCTAATTAAAGACAAATTAATCTCATTTATTAATATTGAGTCAAAATAATTATTTGAGGTTAATTAAGGGCTAAGATTACTTAGGAAAATTTAAATCTCATTCTTAATCAAAGATGCTTCAAGAGATCGAAAAGTAAAAAGCAAAGACAAAAGCACTTTCTCTCTCTTTCTTTTCCTAAAAATTAGGAACTATATTGGTGTTGGAAATTCAAATTAATCAAGTTTAACTCAACTAAGTATGTAAGACCACTCCTTAAACATGTCTTGAAAGCCTTAAACACATGGTTACTAACCCAAACAGCCCTAACCTTTTGCCTAATTACCAATCCTTAACCTTTTGCCTAATCAAATCTATCTCTAATCCAAGTCTTATACACATGAAACATGAAAAATTTCCCCCCAAAACAGCCCTACATGGCAGCAGCCTCCTTCCCCTATTTCTCTCTCATATTTTGATTTTTAACACTCACACTCACAAAAACTCTCATTCTTACCATTCACTTTTTTGGCCAAAATTTGCCAACCAAGTTGTGTAAAAAAAAGAGTCTTGTTCTCTCTAACCTCAAGCTCTCTTCTTCCTCCTCTCCTACATCTTCAAGAACCTCCTTTCTTAACCTCTATCCATGCTCTCAACCTCAAACTAACACATCTCCACCATAGATCAACTCCTAAACACCTAAACTTTCCATTCCCAAACACAAGAATACAAGAAAAATCCTTCCTCCATTTTATTCTCCCTTAGCCAAAATCATCCTTGGCTTCATAAAAGATTAAGCTTTGACTCTTGTAAACAAGAAACAACCTTGGTAGGGATTTTATTTTATGTTCTTCCTCTTACTTTTCTCTTTTCAATTTTCGATTTTGATGTTTGATGGATGGTCAAGACCATGGCTTGATGATGAGGGTCCTTGATGGTGGTTGTGAAACCATTATATATTTGATCTCTAAAGCTTAAGGCTTGATTTTTTGTTTCAAAAGAATATGAGAAATAGAATGCTTGTTGGTTTTCTTTGGTTGTTTCTCTTTGAGCTGATGGTGAGTCCAAGAAATAAGGTTTTTGGAACCATGGTATTGAGGGACTCTAAAGATCACTTCCATTTTGTTAAGATTGATTGGGGTTAAAAGTTTCATCCTTTAAAGTCTTGAGCTTTAAGCTTAATAAGATATAAAAATGGACTTGTATTCATGTTTATGCTTCAAGCCCTTGCATCTCTTATTTATATTTCAAGTCTTGCATACCATGTTTATGTTTCAAGTTATCACCTTAAATCTTGAAGACTTAAAAATGGACTTGTCTTTTCATGTTTAAATTTCAAGTCTTGCATTTTATGTTTATATTTCAAGTTATCACCTAAACTTTAAAGACTTAAAAATGAACTTGCATTCTCATGTTTATACTTCAAGTCTAGCACATCATATTTATATTTCCAAGTCATCACCTTATAATGATAAAGACTAAAAATGAGATTACATAGCATGTTTATGATTCTAGTCATCACCTAAATCTCTAAAGCTCAAGACTTTCCCCTTGTATCTTAAATGGAAATTTTGATCATGGACATATTCTTATATATATATATTCAGCCATATAGTGATGTTGGACTTTGAATGGATTTTATTTTATTTTAAGGTTCAAACCTTGTGCCTTGATTATACAAGGGAATTTTTGAAAGAATTGTAAACTCAAGAGTAGTAAAAATATGATTTTTATGTACAAAACCTTAACAATGAAATTTTAATTTTTGTCTCTGTTTCAAAGGTTATTATTTAAGTTTTCAAAGGGATAAAATGGCTTCAAGTATTTTCAATGTCTTAAAATAATTTTAGGAAAAACTAGTAACTAGAAAGGATTAAAATATCACTTTCAAGGCTTTTTGCAATTAAAATTATGGCTACTGTTTTTACATCATTAATTCTGTAAGGTGCTTTTTGGTACTGTTTAAATATGTAAAAATTATTATTAAATGGTGTAAAAATTATTTTTAGCATTTTAGGAAAAAACTAGTAACTAGAAAAGATAAAAAATGTGATTTTCAAAGCTTTTAGAAATTGAGATTATGGCTACTGTTTTGGCATCATTAATTCTTTAAGGTTCTATTTGGTACTGTTTAAATGTGTAAAAATTATTATTAATTGTTGTAAAAGTTATTTTTTAGCATTTTAGGAAAAACTAGTAACTAGGAAGGATAAAAAATGTGATTTTCAAAGCTTTTAGAAATTGAGATTATGGCTACTGTTTTGACATTCTTAAATTTTGTAAGATGTTGTTTGGTACTGCTTATAAGTGTAAACTACTGTTAATTGTTGTAAAAATTATTTTAAATTTCTTAGGAAAAGCCGGTAATTAGAAACAAAAACGTAATTTCTAGAACTCTTGAAACTATTTTTTTTACACTGCCCAACACTATACATCACTATTTTGTACTGTTCATGAGTTTCAAAATTAGTGGAAATTATTATAAAAATTATTTTTGGTCTCTTAGGTGCCTAAAAGAATAGTTACAAGTGTTAGGTTGGACCGTCTGGTAAAATGTGAAAAATTGTGTTTTAAACCTATTATTATGGAATTTTGACCGAATGGGTTTAATAGATCTAATAATGATTTTGAATGTGATAATGTATTCAAAATACCATTTATGATGTTAAGAACAAGTTTTAAAAACATTGGCACTTGTTATGTGTTAGAAATGTGAAATTTTGCACTTTGACCCCTGAAATCTAGTAAAATTTGGCCAATGGCCCAAAATGGTTTTTATGAGGAACTTAAATGATTTCTAAGTGTCATGCATCTCTTAAAAGTGTAAATTAATTTTGACAACCCTTAGTTTGAGAAAATGTGTTGAAGGGGGAATTTACACTTTGATCCATAAACTTTTACAAATCAGAATTTGACCCCTTTTGGGGCTAAAGTATACTTACCCTTAACTTGATGATATTGATGTGAATGATATGTTATGAGAGCTATGTTCATACAAGTTGTTTGAGAATTATATGACTTGAAGTGATCATGTGAAATTATGAATTGATGACTATGCATACTTGATCCTTTATTTATGCAAGTGATGATTACTGCCTATGTTACATATATATCCTATTGAGCATAACATATGCATTAGCTGAGTCCAGTCCTTGACTTTCGGCATACTGGGTAGGAGCATGTTTACTGTTCAATGAGATATTGATGCTAACATGCTTATGGATATATGCAAAGAATATGATGCATGCTTACATGACCAATTATATGATGATTTGTGGTATGTTGTGACTATGAATGAATAATTGGGATGCATGATTATTATGTTCTGTGGCATGAAGCAAATTTAGCGAAGCTCAGTTTCCAACAATTATGCTGCCGGATTTCCCCCAAATTTGTGGACTTAGAGAAATTCTAAATTTCATGAGCATGAAATGTTAAGTGATAAGTCATGATGAAAGTTATGATTATATGCTCATGTTTGCATCTCTAAATTTACATGCTAAGATTAAAGGTGACATAAGACACATGGAAATGATCCTCTAGACTCCATGAATTAATGGTTATGAAAGGTGATCCAATAAGGGGATCCTTCATATTCCAGGAATTAATGGTTATGGGAGGTGACCCAAAAAGGTGATCCTTTAGACTCCAAGAATTAATGGTTATGAAAGGTGATCCTATGCCCCCTATCCCATACTCTGGAAGTTGAGAATTAGCTTATCAAGAGGATAAGTGTATACTAGTGATGACTAGTTTAGGTATGAGCTTATAACCTAGAACTCTCAAGAGGAGATACTATTAGGGTGGCCCCTTAGAAGAGAATAAGAAAGTTTAAGTCACCTAAGAAAGTAAAAAGGAAAGGTCATGTTATGAAAGTTTATGTTCGCCATGCCATGTTGACTTATTATGATTCTTGTGATATGTTGCATATGGCATTGATATGCATTCATAATGAGGTATGATGTATTCATGACATTAAGAATCATGCTGAAAGACACAGACCTCGGCTAATGGCTTTAAAACTTAATAAATGAACCTTATTTATGTCCATTGTTTTCATAATGAAACCCGAGGTTCCTGGGGATGATGATGATGACACGCGTGTGGAGATGGAAAACCCTACTGAGATTCTTGTATAAGTTTCTCACACACACACACACACACACACACACATACACACACACACACTCTCTCTCTCTCTCCATCTTCATCTTCAGAAAAGGATAATGGTGATGTCCGTGAACTTCCTTGAGATGCTAGTATGGGAGTTACACTATGGTCTAAATCAGAGTGGCGCAGTCGGAGCGGAGAACTGTTTGCAGTGCTTAGGAGTTGTTTCGTCTTCGTGCATGCTCATAACTTAGTTTCTGGTATATGTGCATCCACGAAGGGTTTAGCCACATCATAGTTATGCTTAGCTTTTGAATTATTGTATGCTCAACCTCTATAGGTGGGCTCAGTATAATTGTGATGGCATTATACTTGTGGAATACTTCTATATTATTATTATATGACATGATAATTAAAGTCAATGTTATGCTATGATGATGTTTTTGGTTTATGTCATGTTCTGTTGTGATTTGTGTGCATGCTATGTGATGGATGGTTAAGAGTACATTGATGAGATGTACTATTATCACGTATTATATGATGAACACTTATGTGCTATACTTTATATATGAACGGCTCATAGTTTGATCTTTCAATATATAAAAAAGGGTCATATTTTCTATAGACTAATTTTCAAAGTTTAAAATGAAGCAAAGTTCTGAGACGAAAAAGTAACAACTAACGATTAACCAATATGCGTCCTAGGCGTATTGTGTTGAAAGTTAGGGTGTTACAAGCAAATCCATGCTCTTGAAGTCATCTCATCAAAAGCCAAATAATGCTAAGATAATGAAAGTTGTTGAAACCTCTGATGAAGAGGAAAAATCTAATGATGAGAAAGAAGAAGAAGATAGAGATGAGCTCTCCATGCTTATGAGAAACATTTCCAAAGCCTAGAGGGCCAAAACAAAGAGAAGAAATGACATTAACCTCAGAAAGGATAAAAAGGCAAGGTGAAGTTGGATAATGTAACCTGCTACAATTGTGGGGAAAAGGGACAATTCAAACCAAATTCTCCTAAACTCAAAGGTCTATAGAAGAAGTTCATGCCCAAGAAGAAAGGCATGGTGGCCACTTGGAGTGAATCAGAAGAAAAGAAGGATGGATAAGAAAATTAGAAGGAGCTAGATGTTGCAAACCTATGCTTCATGGTAGACTACTCATCATAAAGTGAAGCTGGGGTAAATAACTCTGACTCTGATCTTTCCTATGATTTAGCTTTGTATGAAGAGTTGCTCGAGGGCTCTTAAACTCTTTCCTCTCATTATCTCAACCTAAAGAGGAAACATCAAAAAATTGTTTTGGAACTTGAAATGGTCAAAACAAAACCTGAGAATCTAAGGCTTGAAAAAGGAGAGTTAAAAGGAGAGAATAAAGTTTTAAATGCAAAATGCATTGCCTTAGAACCTAAAGCCTCAAGTAAAAATGAAGACACTCAAAATCATTTATGAGCTAGAGAGAACTTCAAAGCTTCTTAAATTTGACCTTGAAAAAATGGTAAATGGATTAAAGAATCTTGTTCTAATGCTTGGAGGTTAGAGGCCATACTAGGTTGGGATATGAAGAGAAAATAGATAAGCAAGGAAAGCCAATTCAGGTTAAGAAAGTAAAGAACAAGGTTTCTTGTACTTTTTGCTTTAAGAAAGGACACCCACCTAACAAGTGCTTCATGAGAAAGAAGTCTGTCAAAAAGTTTGGAAAACTTTCTTCTAAAAAGACTAAACCACGAGGACCCAAGAAATTCTAGGTACCTAAATTGAAAACAGGCTTGTTGCAAGTATGCCCGAGAACGCATGTGGAACCTGACAACAAATGGTACATGGATAGTGGTTGCTTAAGGAACATGTCTGAATCCAGAAGGTGGTTCAGAAACTTGTGACCTAAAAATTCTGGATTAGTAAAGTTTACCGAATGAGGTAAAGCCAAGGTCATAGGCATTGGAAATGTTGGTAAGACAACTTGTTAAGTATCAGGCAGTTCTGTGACAAAGGCTTTAATGTTGTTTTTAATGCACATGCATGCAAGATAGTAAGTCCTACTTCAGGACAAGTCTCTTGTTTGGCAAGAGACATGATAACACATGTGTTATTCTTGGATGATATATGAGATCAAGATGTAAAATGACTTTCACAGATGAAAAGTGGTTGTGGCATAAGAAGCTTGGGCATGCTCATAGGAAGCTTATTTCTAAGCTTTCTCAGAAAGAGCTAGTTAAAAGCCTACCAAAGATCAGATTTGACGAGAATTCAACTTGTGATTTCTGTGAGAAAGGTAAGTAAACCAAAGTTTCTTTCCATAATAAGCATATGGTCTCAACCATTAAACCACTTGAGCTCTTATATATCGATCTCTTTGGACTAACCAAGACTACTAGTCTTGCTAGTAAGAGATATTGCCTTGTCATAGTGGATGACAACTCTAGATTTACATGAGTTATCTTCCTAGCTTCTAAGGATGAGGTGGTTGAAAGATTCAACATTTTTGTAAAACGTATTTGCATTAAAAAAGATTCTCAAATCATCTATATTGGATCTGATCATGGAGGAGAATTTGATAATCATATTTTTGAAGAGTTTTGTGAAAAACATGGCATCCTTCACGAGGTTTTTGTACCTTAAACTCCCCAACATATGGGGTTGCTAAAAGGAAAAAAAGAATCTTGCAGGAGATGGCCAGAACAACGCTTTTAGAAAGTGGTTTATCTAAAGATTTTTGGGCAGAGGCTGTAAACAACTCTTACTATATGTAAAATAGAATCTTTCTAAGGCTTATTCTCAAGAAGACCCCCTATAAGCTATGGAAGGGTAGCAAACCTAATATTTCATATTCTACATCTTTGGCTCATCTTGTTTTATCCTTAACACCAGGGACAAACTTGCAAAGTTTGATCCTAAATTTAATGAAGGAATTTTCCAAGGTTACTTCTCTATCTCTAAAGCTTACAAAGTGTACAATAAGAAAACACTATGTGTTGAAGAGACTATTCATATAAAATTCAAGGAGCTCAAGAAGGACTTTACTGATGACCTCAAAGAACTGGAAAAAAGTCTTGAGAAAATGAGTGTCAAGGAAACTTTTGAAAGCAAACAGATGAAAGCCAAACCCTCAAAAAGTAGACTTTAGAACATAGATACTCCAAGAAGATCGAAAGGAAAGACAATCATCAGCACAATGTGGGTGTTCATGAATAAGCTTGATGAAGCTAGCAAAGTCATTTGAAACAAAGCAAGATTGGTTGCACAAGGTTATAATCAATAAGAAGGAATTGATTATGATGAAACCTTTGCACCAGTAGCTAGGCTTGAAGCCATCAAAATGCTACTTACTTTTGCTACCTTCAAGAGATTCATTTTCTATGAAATGGATGTTAAGTCTGCATTCTTAAATGGATTCCTTTAAGAGGAAGTATATGTGAAGCAGCCTCCTGGTTTCACGAATGAAAACCTTCCCAACTATGTCTTCAAGTTGACAAAGGCTCTCTATGGTATGAAACAAGCTCCTCGAGCTTGGTATGAAAAACTGAGTACTTTCTTGCTGAAGAGTGGGTACAAGAGAGGTAATGATGATACTACTCTTTTTACTCTTGAACAAGATAACCACTTTTTGATAGTTCAAATATATGTTGATGACATTATATTTGGTGCCTCTGATCATTCTCTCTATGAAAAGTTTTCAAAATTAATGTAGAGTGAATTTGAAATGACCATGGTGGGTGAACTCAAGTTTTTCCTTGGTTTGCAAAATAAAATAACAAAAAGAAGGAACCTTGATCCATTAAGAAAAATATACAAAAGAACATATGAAGAAGTTTAATATGGATCAAGCCAAACATATGAGCACCCCCGTGTATCCATCTCAAATCATTGATGCTGATGAGAATGGCAAAAAGGTATCAGAAAGTAATTATAGAAGAATGTTTGGCTCACTTCTGTATCTCATAGCTAGTAGACTAGACATTCAACTAAGTGTGGGAAGTTGTGCTGGATTTCAATCTAAGCCACAACAATCACACTTAAATGTTGTTACAAGAATTTTCAAATATTTTTCTAGTACTACTAATCTTGGCTTATGGTATAAGAAAGGTACATTCGGTGGTTGCTGCTATTTCTTTGGAAAAAGCTTGATCACTTGGTCATGCAAAAAGAAGAATATCATTGCACTCTCTATTGTTGAAGCTGAATATGTAGCTGTTGTAAACTGCTGCACCTAGATACTATGGACAAAGAACCAGCTTGAAGATTATCACCCGAGGTATTCCAGAATCCCTATCTTCTGTGATAATACTAGTGCTATTAATCTTGCTAAGAATCTTATCCATCACTTTAGATCTAAATCAATTCTTGGCAATAATGTCAATTGTTTATGTTTTCATTATATTGTTTGGCAGTTCCCAGTGCTAATCCTATTTCCCAGAGTCAAGTTATTAATGGAAGCACACTCTCGATTACTAAGAATAAGTGGGTTTAAGCTCATGGCCATATTTTTTGTCATTATTACTATTTTCTCAATATCATCTAAATTATTTATGAAATTTTAGGATGACTTATGCCAAGGAAATATGCTTTCATGGATTATAGAAATTTTAGAAAATTATTGTTTCTCAGTTATCATGAAAATTGATTATTTTGGAAAGCTCATAAGACATATTTGTTGTATGTATGTTTTAAAAATACTTTATCAGGTAGAAAAATTGCATGAACCCCAGTTTAGTATGAACAACAGTGAAATATTTTGAATAATAGCTTTTAGCTAATGGTTAATGAGAAACAGAACATCAAGTTAACAAGTACAGGATCTATCGTTAATCTTGGTATCGAGTGGTCCACCAGAGGACTAGTTTAACCCCAGCTACAATAAGGAACCTGGTTTGGTGTCCGTTTATGAGTCCGGGTTAAGTGCCTATCAATTTCAGCTATGAGTTTAATAGTATATATTAAGTTTAGCTCCTATTTCTCCACTAGTTATTGTCAGCAAAACAGTTAAATTATTATTTTCAATGTAGTTATATGTATTTAAATAGAAAAATGTTTTATATTAGCTAACTGTATATTTCTGTATTATCTTTGGTATCCCATGTGGGTTATGAGTGGAGACTCCCTTACTGAGTTTTGATGAACTCACCCTCTCTTTTCCTCCATTACAGATACAACTACAAGTTCAAGTGCACCATAGGATCCTCCCTAGTAGTGTTGCAGCATCTTTTGGTGAGCTTTGCCTCGGAGTGAAGCTTATTATAGGTTCATGTAATTATAGTAGTGCTTCAGTAATTGTGTAGGTAGGATGTGGACATGCATTGTATTATTTCATTTATTTTTCTAAATTTCAATTATTTTACTAATTGTGATTGGCTTCAACCCGGATTATGGTTATTATGCAATTTCATACTCACGATTTTATGTTTTGGTAACATCTTCAAAATTATGGAATTTAGTCAAACTTGAAACATTTGAAATATATATTTAATATTTATGTATACTAGTCAGTCACATTACTAGAAGCTTCCATGGGGATCCAATCCCTCATGTGTTGGTCACGTTCCCAAGTCGAGTCAGGACATAGTCAAATGCATGAAAAAGGTGTGATTTAGGTGCTAAGGCATGGTGTGAAAAGCCCTTAGCGCCTTTCTTTTGTTGAGACGTTGCCCCTTTAATGAGGCACACACTTATATCACCTTTTAGATGTTTCTCTAATATTCCAAAGGCATTCATGTGGGAGCCTTTACTGAATGCATATTTTTTTTCCTTTAAATAGAGTAAAAAAAACAATTATTTGAGGGTCCAGTCCATTGAACTAATAGAGTCTAATAAGAAACTACTAAAGCTTGAAACAAATAGTAGAAAGAATACAAAAGTCTCCCATCAATGCAATATTATGTTAGCAGTGATTCAGCTTGAAAAATGAAAGAGATAGCAAAAAGGATCCACTTTTGCTACAATATTCTGACTTAATCAAATCATTACATTTTGACCATCATTTAGCCATTACTTGAAAAAGTATCTTACCACAAAATATGTAATGCTATTCTATTTTTATATTTAGGAGATTTACTGTTTCAATAACTTCAACCCTAACAAAGACATATTTTAATTATGAACTCTAGCCTGTTAAACTTATCATCAACTTGTTATCATGCTTTAACTAAAGACTTTACTATTTGATTATCTCTATAAAGTGTTTGATTACCACTAGTGCCTTAAGGGTACCTTTTGCCTTTGACTACCTTGGGCTTATTATTCACCATTCTTGTCAGGTTTACTTCTAAACTTGACCCCTTTTATTTCTAATTTTACTGTTGAGGTTGATTATTATGCCAATTGGAATTGAATTGTGTAATTTTTGTGAATTTCTTTATTGGTGAAATACTAAAAAGCATTCCTTTTGTTTGTTAAAATTTTTTGTCTGCAATGCGGGTGATGACTTTTGGATGATGGTACACTTGTGTTACAAGCTATTTTGGTGTTTAGTTTTGCATTAAGACTTCGACTCGTGGTTGTATTTAATTTGTTTAGCTGTTGTTTTGTGAATTCTTGGTACACTTGTTGATGGCTTGTAATACTTTATTTTTATCTGTTCCTCATTGGAGTGGTTGAGCAATTGCTAGTGTTGCATTATAGAATCAATTTGATAATTCCCTATATATTGCTTTTCAAATGTCGAGAGGTGATCATTATGATTTTTATAAGGGCGTGAATCAAGCTTCTATTTTGTCTTAGTTAGTTATGTATTAGTTTTCATTATTTTGGCTGTAATAGATGTAGGAACTTTAGGAGTTATTAGTGTTTGGCAGTTTCTTTTCCTTTCTTTCTCATCTCACCTTCAATTTTGGAGGCTTATATTATAGAACTATAAGAAGAAAAAAAAAACCCTTGTAGTGTCAATCTTTAATTATAGCTCATTTGTCACATTACCATTTTGGAAATATAGCTATTCAATAAATTAAGCTTAATAATATCTCTATTTTTAATTGTTTTATTTATACTACAGATCAAGCTTAGTGCATGCACATCTCAGGAACAGAACACAGAACTGATACAAAGGACAAAGAACTTGCAATGCAGTGATTACGCTGGACTATATGTATGGAGATTTATTTTGTGTTAAGTTTTTATGACTAGTATTATGCTTTTGTGAACTATATATACATTTACTTGCTTACATTTTGGTTTGATGGATGACTTGTTTCCATTTAGAACCATGTATTAGCCAATAATATTCTAGACTATACATATATGCTTTAAGATGACTTATCTTTTGCATAATAGATTACTGTGATCTATTTTATTTATGAATTTCAATTGATATTAATTACAAATTTGAAATTGAAAAAGTAATGTTGCAATAAGTGTGAACTTTTAGTTTGAAATAATGTCATTTCTAGTTAACAAAAAAGGTAATAGTTTTAATGAATGTCAAATTTGAAAAAAGAAAAAGAAAAATTGTTGCTATTTGGGAATAAATAGAGCCTGAATTTGAGAAAAGACAATGCTTTTATGCATATAAGTGTTGCCTTTAATCAAAGAAAAAACATCTAAAAAGCGTTGCTTTTAATCAAATAAAAGGCAACATTTAAAGTGAGTTCCATTTAACTAGAGAAAAAGGCAACAAAGTGGCCTCTAGAAATTAAAATGCAACGCTTAAAATGTGTTGCCTTATAATGGAGAAATGGCAACATGTAAAAGGTTGTCAAAGCATTGTCGTTGATGGTTAGTACAAGCGTTGCCTTTGTGCCTATATATAGGCAATGCTTTTTCTATCAACTATTGCCTTTTTGTCCAAAAAGCATTGCCCTAGAGAAAATGCAATTGTGGTATAGCCGACGCTTGAGAAAGTGTTGCCTTTGTGCGGAAAACATTGCCTTTGATCAATGGCAATGCTTTTTGTGTGTTTTTGCAATGCTTTTGAAGCATTGCCTCAGACCAAATTTCTAGTAGTGCAACTCATAATAGTCATAAAAATCATGTTTCAGGGAATAAAAACATTCTAATAGGCATGCGTATGTCAATAATGGTCCCATGATATTTTTGTAAAAACAGTGATTTCATAAAACATTTCAAAATCATCTATCCTAGGGTGTTCATGCTAAAAAATATCCTATCCATACTTAAACATATTTCTAAAACAACTTATAATGACCAAAATATATGTCCATGAGCAATAACCCACTCACTATTTGATGGAGGAAGAGCATGGTCACTACCCACTTGACTCAGAGGAGCTCACATCTACCATTGCCATAGAAACATAAAACCACCATTAGAACAAATTTGAGGTGGAATAGGAAAAAGAGACTAGGACATACAAGCCTATGGAAACCCCGAACATGAAAAAACAGAGAAAGATGGAAAAATATGAAGACAATGCTTACTAGAATTGGCTGAGTCTTGTCATACTAAAATAATAATAAATAATTTTACTGGGAAACAATACTAACTATTTAACTAAATTCTAATATTACCTGAGCTTTGTTGTAAATAATTAATAATTAATTTAATTAATACTAAGGCAATTAGCTCAAGAACACTTCAGAAAACGTTACATCTTAAAGTTTTGAGTGACAACAAAACCAATCTTGATAAAATATTTTGAAGAATGAACTAATCTTTTACTTGAGTTTCTGTGGAATTTATATGATTATTCTCGTTGACATATTAGTTCAATCAATGAGTAATATTTTTACGATGTCATGTTTCAGCATGATTACAACTCATTCAAAGAGATTCAAAACCTCAATGATATGAAAAACAGCTATGAGAATGAACTAGTATACGTTGGATAATCTCTCAACCTAGATAGTCTCTCAAGGAGGCTTCAACACTTAGTTGGGAAAAATTGGGGGTTTGGAGAATGAAATTAAAGCAATTTAAATTAAAAGATAATAGCAACAAGATAATAACAACAATGAAAAAGGCACTAGTTTAAGGTATTCCTAGGATTGGAAATTAATTATCATTGACCAAATATTAAACCCATTGATGGCTATTAGTAATAAATTACTGACAATTCTACTAGTGATCGATCGACCTCTAGAATTTGATCAATGCAAATAACTAATAAATGATATCTCAATTTATTTAGAAATCACATTGATTTAATGAACCAATTGCTATAGCTTAACTGTCAATTAGAAAGTTAATTCTATTGTTCTCCCTCAAACATAAACTAACAGATCTATCAATTTATGCCCAGAGGGTTTTCCTAAATGACGATCGCCAATTTATTTATTCTAATAAAGATTATAGCAATTGTCACAATAATTATAGGAATAGAAACTGCAAAACATTAAGAAAACCAATGCATTTAATATCAATGGAGGTCTTAAATGTCATCCTAATCCATTTGAAAACCCTTACACTAGTAAAGAGATATACTACTCCATCTCTAGAGGATTACAACAATGAAGATAAACGAGAACCTAAAAATAATAGCAATAAAATCTTGAAAGTATTGAAACTTCAAATCTGCTAGAATGGACACATACAATTCAAAACTGATATCAAGTATAATTTTCAATAAATCTCCAAGTTAGAAGATTTTAACAGGGAGCTATAACAGACTATGTTGCATATTGTTACAAAAAACAAAAGACTATGTTACATAAGTATTTTAAGCTAAAATCAACCTAACTTAATAAGCAGCATATGTCTTTAACTTTGTGATTTTCGTTTTCTCTGTATTTCTGTTAATTCCCAAATTCAAAAGATAATGAGTAGCATATGGTATCACAGTAGCTTCAACAGAAAAGCCACTTAATAGAAAAGGTATGTATAGCCGACCTCCAGACTCATCCTAATAATCCTTTTCTTCTATCCAAATCGTTTTAATTTCTTTATCCTTTATTGAGATGAGACATTCATGCTTTCCCTATTGTTATTTAATTAGACCATCGTCCTAGAAGTAGAACAAGTTTTTCTAATATAATGCTATTACAGATTAGTTTTTCTAAATCAAAACTTTGAGATTAATTAACCAACATAATGTTAGATAAAACACTATGATGATAAAACAAGGCTACCTAACGATAATTATAACTGCTCTTCCCGTGGGAATAGAGATACTCATGGCACTCCAAAAGAAACTTTATATACAATCGCAAAGGTCGCATTCTTTGTCAATCAATTAACTACAAGTGAATCTATGCAATCAAAAACAAAAATGAGGAGATCGAGAAAATGCTGCTAGACTTGATGGCTGAGGTGTTGAATTTGCCATACATGAAGCGAGTGGTGCTGATGGTTTTTCCAATAGATTGATTGCCTAAGAAGACAAGCTTGTACCAATATCAACCCGAGAGATGCGAAGAGAGAGGGACCAGGGGAAGAGAAAGAATGTTAGTGGATGAGTTGTACTTCGTACTGTGCATGTCGACCATGAAGATGGTGGTTTGCGTGCAGCTTGCAAGTTTTCTCGTGTGTAATAGAAAAAGTTTTACCTTTCCCCACATACGGTGCCAAAATATTGCTGTCCGGCTATAGGTAGAGGATGAGTATGTAGGAAAAATTACCGAAATAAAATGAAAAGAGAAAGATGTTACGTGCTTCTCCTGTTTCTCTATTTGTTACATAAATGTCCTGTTTTTTTTAAATAGAAGTCGATTTGAATCGACTTCCGTTTACATCCATTTTTTTGCGCAAAAATCGATTCTGGAAACATGTCAGAAGTTGTCAGTAACAGTGTGAAGTCTATTCGAATCGACTTCAGTTTTGCTTAGAAGTCTACTCAAATCGACTTTAGCATTGCTGAGAAGTCTATTCAAATCGACTTCTGTATTGCCTAGAAGTCTACTCAAATCGACTTCTTTATAGGTTCGGTACTCAATGTAATATTGTTATTTTCCTTTGCATTTGTGGTGTACTCTCTGTATGTAACTTCATTGTGGTATCTTATTTAATATAACTCTTAATGTTTCATTAATCTACTTATGTGTTTCACTCTCTTGCAATTTTCGTGCAATATGTAACATGATTAATAGAAACAAAATATAAACACTACCCTTGTCAACACTATGTAATATAAGAAGTCTGAATTACAAGAAGTCCAATTTACATGCTATAAATAATAATATAATCCTAATCACTGTCCTCCCTGCCTAGTGCGTCTAGGTCCAATGAAGTGACTCCCTGTGAAACAATGATGGGGTACAATATGTCGTACAAGCCGGGACTCCTCCTGCTCCTGCTCTTGATCCTCCACCTCTCGACCCTCCTCCCCCTCCTCATGCTCCTTGTCATCCCGATCCTCCCCTCATCCCGCTCCTCGTCCTCATGATCCTGGTCCTCCTCCTCCTAATCCTCGTCTTGATCCCGCTCCTCCTTCTCCTCCTCCTCCTCCTGAACCTGGTCCCGCTCTAGATCTGGCTCTGCCTCATGACAAGACCCTTGCTGTGAAGGATCTGGGATATGCTCCACTAATGGTCGATAACCATGAACTGGTTACAACCGATTCTGGAAATATGTCAGAAGTTGTCAGTAACAGTGTCAAGTCGGCTAGAATCGACTTTCGTATTACACAGAAGTCGATTTGAATAGACTTCTAGATAATACAGAAGTCGATTTGAATAGACTTCTAAGCAATATTGAAGTCGATTTGAGTAGACTTCTCAGCAATACTAAAGTCGACTTGAGTAGACTTCTAAGCAATATTGAAGTCGATTTGAATAGACTTCACACTGTTACCGACAACTTCTGACATGTTTCCAGAATCG
This sequence comes from Dalbergia cultrata, assembly GCA_031216105.1. Taxonomy (NCBI): domain Eukaryota; kingdom Viridiplantae; phylum Streptophyta; class Magnoliopsida; order Fabales; family Fabaceae; genus Dalbergia; species Dalbergia cultrata. The sequence continues at coordinate 69,717 of JAVHNL010000422.1, read as the reverse complement.
ATTTTTGCGCAAAAAAATGGATTTAAACGGAAGTCGATTCAAATCGACTTCTATTTAAAAAAAATAGGACATTTATGTAACAAACAGAAAAACAAGAGAAGCACGTAACATCTCTCTCTTTTCATTTTATTTCGGTAATTTTTCCTGTGCTTGGAGAATGAGCCCCCCATTTGCCTCTACAAGAGAAGGGTATATATATTAGTCAAATATTATTTGGGAAGCTGCAAGGTATTAATGGGAGATGTCGTGTCTCTCACTTTCACGTGTTGGATTGGCGCCTTAGGTGTGTCCGAGGTTGGTCTGCATGAGAATGTAAGTCGGCCCTAATTGGTCTGCATGAGGATGTAGGGATGTAGGTTGGTCCTGGTTGGTCTACATGAGGATGTAGGTCGGTCTAGGACCAACCAATTCACAGTCTTGAGGCCCAGAAGCTAAAGATTTGAGAGTGTGGGTCGAGTTAGTGCTGATCAATTAACTTATTTTAAATCAGTCAATATTTTACCAACCCAACCCCACAATGGTGGGTTGGGCTGGGCCAAGTTGGCTCACTAGCTATAGCTCACTTTGATAGCTCTAAATTCTCCCATTATCATCATCATCATCATTATTGCAAAAGTTCTATTTTCATCCCAAATCTTTTAGAAATATTTTAATTTTATCCTTTTTTCAATCAATTTTATCCATAGTGATTTGATAAAGTCTTAATATATTATCATATTTGGAAATACCATCATCAAATTTATTAACAAAAATTTCTAACTAGTTCAAATATTTCTATTCTTATCCCATATAGATGTCGTACATGCAAAAGCTCTATTTTCATCTTTGATATTCTAGACGTTAGTATTTATAGTTAAAACTTTCCCATAAATAACATCTAACAAATTTCAATAATTATGATTAGGGAAAAAAATAAAAACTTTTGCATGCATAACATAAAATGACATCCACCTGAGATAAGCATGGATATTTTAAAGCCACATATTAGTACTAGACAACGTATTAGTGAGGAATTGGGGCTTTTACGGACTGCTGACTTGGGAAAGTACTTAGGGGTCGCAGTTATCCAAGGTCGAGCAAAGCGGGGCAACTACCAGTTCATCTTGGACAAAACGCTCCATCGTCTGTCCGCTTGGAGTCCCACTCTCTGAGTTTGGCTGAGCGGAGCACTTTGATCTCGTGGGTTCTACAGGCTATGCCCAGTTATGTCATGCAGACGACTTTGTTGCCAGAGAGCACATGTCGGGAGGTGGATAAATGCTGTAGAAATTTGCTTTGGGGTTCCTCTATCGACAGACGTCGCATGTTTTTAATAGGATGGGATAAGGTTTGCCAACCGAAAGCGCGTGGTGGTTTAGGTTTAATTTTAGGCAATCTACCCTGGTAAACGCGACGTATATGATGAAGGTGGGTTGGGGTATTATTCAGAAGCGGGATGCTCTTATGGTGCAAGTTTTGCGAAGGAAATATGGCTGTGGTAATGACATTACCCCTAGGATTCAGCAGCGTCGCAACGTATCTAATCTGGGGCTGGGGGTACGTAAATACTGGGCATGTCTTTCTGAGAATCTGATCTGGCATATTGGCAATGGGAACCAGCTGGTGGGTTTTTGGGATGATCCTTGGGTGCCTGGCACTGGCCTCCTCCAAGACTGTCTTCAAGGCGAGGTGCCCATGGTGTTACATGATGCTCAGGTGAGTAATTTTATCTTGCCTATTGGGGAGTGGGTTGGTTAGCTCTTAGAACTGCTTTGCCGGACCAGGTGTTAGACTGTATTGCAGGTTTGTGTGCTCCGAGAGAGGTGGGAGATGATGACTCCGTTGCTTGGGGGTTAACTCCTTCAGGTGATCTTAGCCTGAAGAGCGGGTATGAAGCTTTATTGGAGATGGATCCGTATGCCCGTGGTAGCTTGTTCAAAAGAATTTGGCATTGGCAAGTTCCTCAGAGAGTTCGTGCATTCCTTTGGAAAGTTGCGCATAGGGCCCTTAGTGACGAGCCTGCTCAGAAGCCAACGACATATTAACCCGGATGACATTTGTCCTGTGTGTGGCCTTCATCCTGAATCATTACTCCATGCCCTTAGGGACTGTGGGAGAGTGTCCTGCGTGTGGCAAAAATTAGTGGCTGATAGGAGTTGGCCCAGCTTCTATGATATGGGTAATATAGGGGAGTGGTTGGAGGCTTTCTTAAGGGAAGGTGATCGCTCTCCGTGCCGACACTGGGGAGTGCCCTTCCCTGTTGCTTTGGATACGTTTTTGGCATTGCAGGAATCTCTGGATTTTTTAGAACAGACGTATGAGCTCGAAGCAAATTCATCAGGTGATTGTTCAGAGGGTGAGGGAGATTGTTTGCTTGGATAATCTGCGGCCTACATCCAGGAAGCTTCGGTTCGAGGATCAACAGTTTAGCTGGGAACCCCCGCGGAGGGTTGGCTGACCATCAGCGCGGATTGGTCGGTTCGTAATGTTGGAACTCAAGCATCGTGTGGGGGCCTCATTCGTAATCCTAGCGGTGGTTCTGTTCGTTCTTTCACTTGCAACTTGGGAAGATGCTCCATTACTCATGCGGAGCTTTGGGGTGCCCTTCACGGGTTGAAGCAAGCAGGGGAGCTGGGCGCCTATCGAGTAGTAACGGAACTGGACTCCAAGACAACTATTCAACTGGTGCAGTTGGGGGGTAACAGCATGCATGGTGCTTATCCCTTGGTTCGTCAGATTCATGCTGAAGCTCTTTGTTTTGAGGATATTGTTTGGAGGCATGTATTCTGGGAAGTAAATACTTGTGCGGACGCTTTACCAGGTCACGGTCATTCACTCTCTCCAGGACTTCCATGTTTTTGACATGGTTCCTGCGTTCCTTTCTTTGCATTTGTTCTATGATCAGGTAGTTTTGTCTTTCTGGGTCTTAGACCCCCCCCCCCCCTCTCTCTTCCATCATAAAAAAAAAAAAGTTAGTATTTTTTGTCAATAAAATTGACGGTCTTATGGTATCAGATAACGTTAAGGAATTATTAAAATATTATAGGCTCAATTGAAAGTTAAAAAATATTGGATATAACCAAAATATTGCTAAAAGATCAGGATGGTACTTGTTAACTAATGTTTATAAGTATTATAGTGGTTATGATTATCATGAGGGGTATTATTTCAACACCACAAAATCTCATACACCCAAACCTTCCTATTGCAAAAAAAAAATGGACTTGTATATTTTTTTATTCTCCATTAATTCTTTCTTTACATCTTCCTCTTTATTTATTTTGAGTGTTTTGTGTCTACACAAAATAAGGTGTTAGAATATCTTTTAATGATTAATATTTATTATAATAATATTATTAATTACTATTATTAATAATAAATTTAGTAATAATAGATATTATTATGAACGATAATCAACACTTCTAATAATAATAATAATAATAATATATTAACATTATTATTTTCGCGAATGTTTCTCAAATGGAATGCTATTCACAACTGTTATAATAATAATGGGGTCAAAATAAATTTTTAAATAAGTTTAAGGGTTTAAATAGAAATTCAAAATCCAACTGTAGAAACTGACACTGGCCAGTAAAATTAAGGGGTCTATCATGGACGTAAACTTGGTGACTGCACCCTAAAAGCCGCCGCTTCAGTTGTAGAAATTCAGCAAGAGTGGATAAAGATTAGGCAAATAGTCTGTAGAAATTCATCTATGTTGTTTAGGGGTAGGACCTATCTATGTTGTATCAGGTGTTGATGTAGTGCAGGTGCTTCTCCTGTATATTCTTTCAACTGTGGTTGAGTTTTTTGTGACTTGTTCCACCAATTATCTTAAAAACAAAAATTGCAATAAAACTTAGCATAGCCGACTCCACTAGGGAAACAAGGCTTAGCTGCGATTATTATTTGAAGATTTGCAAGAGGTACCAGAGGGCAATTGGAATGATTTTTGTTTAACAAAACCTCTAAATTGGATCCCCTAAGTTTGAATGATTTATTCAGCTCTTTAGAATCTGAGTTGCTGGAAGTTGATTTGCCACGCCTGTTGAGGGCTTTAGACCTTTCTGGCAATCAAGAAAGGGCTTTCTTGCTGTTTGAGCGGCACGTGATGCCATTTGCGAGTGAGTTGGTGAGAGTTGATAACCAGGTTATTGAGACTATGGTTAGGACATTGAGGAGAGAATCACAATATTCAGTTGCTTCCAAGCTGTTTAATTTAATTCCTGTTGAATACTCGTTTGATGTCGTCTTTTTGTTTTTTCATTTTATGGTTTTTTATTTTCTTATAGATATATATATATATATATGGTCCTCTTTTTAATATTTTATTTTTAGGTTTTTTTTAATGACTTTTTTTTAATTTTAATTTTTTGGTGGGCCCATATTTGCAATCTTAGCCCACGATCCATGGTTGAGTAACCCACGTGAGTCGGGTTGGCTCACTTTGACTAAAAATTACAATAAAGGTGGATAAAGAGATCGGATATATGAGATTCCTAATTCAAATGAAAGGGATGATCCAAGAGATATGCTCACAAATGTATGTTTTGCATTTCACCTATGGCAGAAAGACTAACTCTTCCCCTCCTCTTAGCCCAATCCATAAGACAAGGGTGCAACTTTTGCAGCCACTCGTTCCTCACCTTTGTCGCAAATGTATCTTGTCAGTAGGTTCCCATCTATTGGGCCTACTTGCTCTCACCCGATAAAGTGCGATATGTGCAACATCCCAAAATTTACCTAGCCTAATTGACACGGTAAACTTGAGCAATTGAATTCCAAACTAAATAGGTGAACCTGGCCCGGCATGAAAAAGTCAACAAAACTGATAGAAAATAATATATTCAACAGGCAATATAATTGGTTCAAAGTTAATGAAAAATCACAATAGTCAGCTAATTATGGTCTAATCAGTTTCTAAGATCATTAGTCAAGAATAATAGGCTTAATTGAGAATTTAGGTTAACATTAAGTAAAGAACAAATAGGAACAACATGAGATTAATTCAATTTAAGCTATCAGATCAAACCATAAAGCTAAGCTAACCAAAGTATTACAAATCTCTACACTAGATAAATTATTAGCATTGTGCAATAAAACACAACACGCAAAATTAATCCAACGAGGATAAAGAGTTATTAATGTATAAACTCATGATTATCCTCAAATATTAATTAATTAACTTAAATGATTAACAAAAATTAAGCATGACTAGTAACAAGTAGTCTTAAAATATACACTCTAAAATGAAGCATAACAAAGACACTCTCATTGTGAGATTAAATCCCTTACCTACAATCCTAACTAGTAATCCCACCAATTAGAGAGTTAACATGAAACCTATAAAATTCGGAGTCAATAAAATCAGTTGAAAGTCAACCAAGATTAGTAAAAAGTTAACAAACAGCTAAATGATGATTAATGAGCCATAAGTGGGTTCTACGAACACTAAGAAATTAAAAACACTTGATTAACAATTAAGACTAAAAATAAGTACAACCAATAGAATTTAGACATGACAAACAATAACAATAAAATCATATGTAATTAAGTTAGTGAAAGAAGCAAAGAATTACAAGAATATTGCCACTGCCTTAAATAAAGAGTTACAAGAATACCCATTTTAATTACTAAGATGCCATTGCTATTTTCCTAATTGCTAGGATGCCATTATCTTAATTAAGAAATTACTAAAAATGTTACTACTTTATCAATTACAAAGATGCCATTGCATGAATCCCAAGGAACTTCTTATGACAAGAATCAGTCTAGGTCATTGGATTAATACCAACTACTTAATTAAAAGGTAAATTAAGTAAGAGCAGCAAATCCCTAACATAAATTAATATTTAATCAATATAAATTTCTATTGACAATTTACTTAGTAATATGAATTAGATACTGCAAAATAAAATTCACGTGACCACTAAATATTAAATATTAAAATCGGCCACATCATTACCATCCTCTTACACCATTGATTTTCAAGAATAAATCCTAGCCCTTGGATCAAACTATCACAAGGATCAATGCCCAAAAATAGAATTGAAGCTTCCTAGTAAGGAAAATACATATATACTATTAACCAACTACACACAATTACATCCTAGACTAATACATGCACAAAGATACAAAACTAACGCACAAACTAACACCACAAGCCAATGCCCATGGTCTCCAACCCCACGACATCATCATCATCTTTTAAGGCTTCATGTTCTCTTTTTTGTTACAAAAACAATCTCTTAGGAACCTCCTACACTCTAAGACATCTTGCAACCTTCTCTGTTCTTGTTGTTGTTCTTCCATTCTTTGGTCAAATCCCCTAACCAATAACCATTCATCAAGCCTAGTGAGAACCACACTCTTTGGTTCTTACAAATCATAAACGAAACACCTAACTAGCCTCCATCTTAGCATTAAGGAAGAAAAGTCTCCCTTTGTTTTCCTTTCAAGGCCACGATTTTTGGAGCTTCTAGGAGGCCACGATTTCACCTCCAACAACTTCAGACTCTTTCCATTTGATAGACACTCTAACGTGAGGTTCGTAAAAGTTTTGGCCTCCTAATCCTTTGCTATGTTCAGGGTTTTTCTTATCTTGTCTTTCTTTTTAAAAACACAAGTGCTTTCTCTCAGAATCTCACATCTTTGATGGAAAAAAAAAATTGATATCTTGTGATTGATGATGTACTTTGATGATTATGTGGCTATTTCATTGGTAAAAATGTTAAATTGTGGCTTGTTTTGCAAATTATTGATTAAACTTTGAGTTCTTGTCATAAATCAAGAACTTAGGTTAACAAAATCAAATTATTCGAGGTTAAATATTGAAAATCATGATCTAAGTGTCATTTATAAATTTGAAACCTTTAAAGACATAAATCTACAAGTTTTGAGCTGAAAAATGTGATACGAGAAAGATTATACAAGTGATAGTACTTAAAACAACAAATGTGCACTTGCTGGAAAATCTTTGAACATTGAATAGCATATACTTCGAAAATAATTTTTATAACTCATTAAAGAACAATATAGGAAAGGAATCACATGAAACGGAAATTTGTTGAAAGAGAAATTATTCTTCAAAGTTAAGACATTTCTGATGGACTTGAATTTGGGCAGTATGTAAAGAAATGAGCATATCTCAAGTTTCTAGGAATTCAAAAATAGTAAATTCACTTTTGTTAAAAGGTACGTAAGACAGTGGGAAAAAAAAATTCATATATGGCACATGATTTTATTTGATTTGTGTTGGACACAGTAAGTAAAAAAAGTCACGTTTCAAGAATCTGAAACAAAATTGGGTAATGATACTTTAAATGGGCATAATCATAAATTCACTTAAGTATGTTAGACAAAATTACCCTTATGGAAATTGGAAAGAGAAAGAAGCTAAGAATGTGTTTTATAAATTAAAATATTAAGATTTCTATTTATTATGAATTTTATAAGCTAAAGTGTCAAAATCTGTAAAACAGAACCCTTACTAAGATTAATGAGATCTTTAGTATAGAGAATAATCAACAACGTAAGTATAGTAATTCCTTAAAATGGTAAAATAGACCATAAAAGACCATAGTAAAATTTAGTCAAGCAATTTAGTATTTATATACAAGCTTTTTATGAGATTTTGCATGAGATGTACTGAAAATGAAATGACTGATATAGCATGTGTTGATAATGAAAGGATTTCATATTAAATAAATGAAATGCATGAGTTTGTCCTCGAAAGAATTGACAAATGTATTGCATAACTACATAACAAGGTGCGTGAGTTTGTCATTGAAGGAATTGACAAATGAATTGCATATTAAATAATGAGGTGCGTAAGTTTGTCATCGAAGGAATTGACAGATGAATTAGATATTGAATAACTAGATTTTAAGCTCATTGCTTAAGCTCTCATTCGTTAGGTTAATAGCCCTCCGGAAATAAAAATGAATGTGGGGATGGCTACGATATGAGTTCATTATCTCGACTGAAATGTAGTCTAAGGGATTTTTTTATAACACTCATTGAGTAAATAAAAAGGAAAAGTTAAACAGGTCATGCATGAATGAAATCCATACATTAAGTAATGAATGACATAGTCATATTAAATTGTATATATTATATGATTGTACTTGATAATAGTTGATGAATGATTATCTTATATCCATGTTATTGATAGGAGAATAAATTAAAAAGAACTTCACTTTGACTAATCACGATTGTGAAAAATCTCATAATTGAACTATTATCTACTCACCATTTTTAAAATATATATGCAGTACCTGAGACAATAATGATGAAATGCAAGTCCTGTGTTAGAGTCTCTATTGAGAAATATTGCTTTTCATGTCTGCTTCAGTGTCATCTCCAGAGCCAAATGAATCAACTTGATACAAGGGAGAGACTACAACTATGTAAAGAGGGCGCATCCAGTTCAAGACTGTAAGACGCTTTATGTTTTGTTACATATTAGTGATGGTATATAAACTAGTAGATGTAAGGATTTTATATATGATTTGGGGTGTAATAGTGTCATTTAATATCAAACCTATTACTATAATACGTATTATGACAGGATCATATTTCTCAAATATATATGTATAATTCTGATTTGTGACGTTAGCTTCGTTATTCCAGTTGATTAGTTTACAATGCTAAAAATATTATGGCTATCAACTAAGTAAGAGTTATATGTCCAATTCTCAAGACAAACTTGAACCTTTTTAGAAGTTAATTTGTATAAAAAAAATTACCTACTATTTTCTTAAGCTAATTTGAAAAAAAAAAATTGATGAATGAGAAAAGTAATAACTAATAGAATTCAAATGTGACTTAAGCTTAGGTTGAAACTATTATGGTGTTAGAATACGCAAAACAAAGTTTTTTTTTTTTTGGTCTCCCAAGGGTATCCACCATCGACAACAGTGACTAATCATTTTGCCAGTTACCTTTGGTTAAGGGTGAACGAGCCCCTACCGCTCGACCACACCCTTCAAGTTATACACAAAACAAAGTTAATACAAGATATTGGAAGATATCTTTGGGGCCGACATATACACCTCATGCCGGCCTTGCTTGAAAGGCCCACTTATCTTTCAACCATCAACCATTTTTTGGACTTGTAACGGTAGTCAACTATCCTTGGAACTGTCTCTCATGATTGGCTCTTTTTCCATTATGAATCCAAAAAATGGAGTTATGATCCTATCTAATCAATCAAGAACTTCCTCTAATCTAGTGGCAGAGCTTTAACAAAATTTTTTAAGCGGACCAAGAACTCTGATATGTAAATTAAATAATGATAATTAAATTAAAATTAATTACATAGTATTTACATTTTAAAATAAATAGCAAACCTAACAAATGTTAACACGTGCTTAGATTAGAGGAACCCAATCCAAAATTATTCCAATAATTGATTGTAAGTACAATTGATTTTTAACAATTGACTATTTAAAAATGAATTTTATGTTTTGAGACATTAATATAAAAGAGCATTGTGTTATACTTAGATTATATGAAAATAACTAATTTTGTGTGATAAATTATTGAAAATTGTTGAAACTTATATGAAATAATTTATACGTATTTTGTAATATTTGATACTTTGGATTATTTTGAAAGAAATATCGTAATTCTAAAATAATTAACCTTCACCTATAATTAGGAGTTTTAAAAAAATTATTCTCATTTAAATTATAGTGAATTTCATACTTAAAATTCTAATTTCTCACGTCAAAACCATTCAAACTTTTTATAGAAATACATGAAATTATATTAAAATAGCTTAAATTAGGGAAAATATTTTTTTTTGGCATTTCATAACAATCATCAAATAGTGTTAAATTTTTTCCTCATCATTATTAGTAATCAAACTAGAGTTTACAATTAATAAATTCATCATTTAATTATTAAACTGGTTACAATTAAACTCTTATAATTGCTTATCTATTGTAATAAAAGATATTTGTCTCTAAAATGATATTCAATTGTGACATGGTTTTTCATTTCTATTTTTTAATTGAAAAATTTTTTAATAGACATTTTTTAAGTTAGAGAGAAGTCCATTTATATTGAGAAACATCATTTATATAAAGTAGTATATTTGGACTTTAAATCTATTTATCTATTTATTATACAAAACTTATCTCTATGGTGTGTGTTTATTTTAGATTTTTTTATAGAAAAATAATTTTTTAAGTAAAAAAATACTAAAAATTATTTTTTATAGAAGCTATTCGTGTGATCTTATATTGAAAAACCAAAAACAAATTATAAAATTTTTAAAATAACGAATGGCTGAGTCAAGATATAACAATATATAATTATATGCTTATACAAAAAATTTACACCGGCAATATATAAAAGTAAAACTAACACATGCGCACACACACATATATAATTTTTAAAAAAAATCTTTTTTTTGTTGGGAGGAGGGGGGATTGTCTGAACTAAGATCCGTCTCTATTCTAATCAATGAGGATGATACTGCTACAGAATATACCATCGATAACTACCACTATCAAAGCAATTTTGCGTGAAAGAACAAGTTTGATATTTTCTTACATTATGTTTGGATATGAAAAGAAAATGAGAAGAAAGAAAATAGAAACAAAGAAAATGAACAGAAAATAGAAGAAAAAGTGAGAAAAAAGAAAATGAAGAGTATGCAAAATGACATATATATCCTTAATGCTAATAAAGTATGAATATATTATTTTTTATAAATAACTTTTATTTAGTTTTTATTTAACTATTATAAAATATGTAAATAGATAGATTCAAAATAAATATTAATTTATTAATATTAAAATTATAAGATATAATTTAGAATATTTTAAAGCAAGATTAAATTTTTAATTTTTATAGAAAATTATCTATTTTCAATTTTTAACATAATACTTTTATTAAAATTGTTCCACCTGTTTTACTTAAAAATATGTTTTACGTAAAAACATCAAACCCCTTTTAACATGATATTGTGTTTTTTTATTGTCTCACAAAGATCATCAATTGTTTTAATCTTTATGAGGACATAACTGTAAAAACAAATGTTTTGTACTCAGTGCAATGGTTTTCTTCACACTTGAGCAAAGAAATGTTTCCTATGGGCCCTATTTGAGGTTTTCTTCTCTAATTCCCCTTTTCATTAATTAAGGAATGATACATAGCCACCACCATACTTACACCAAATACTTACACCATGCTAAATGATAAAATAAGTGTATGGGGACTATATGACTACGGAGAGACAAAGTTAGAAGAGAAAAAAAGAAAGAAAAAGCAACGTCTTTACCTGTTCACTCTCTTTTTCTTGTTCCTCTTTCTCTCACCACCAAAGCTTTCATTTTCTCCTTCTTTATCACATTTCTCTCTAGTTCTTCATTGTTCACAAGAGGAAGAAGAAGCAAGAAAATCAAGACCTGTTGTCAGCGCATCAAACTTATCATCACACATAAAAGCTTAGCTCCTTCCATTTGACTTTTTATGTATTTGTGGTTTATGTCCTAAGACTTAGATGATTTTCTATTTTTCAATCTTTTCAGCAGCAAAACAAATTAAGAATGACTTTGTTAGAAGCCAAGATTTGTTGTTATTGTCAAAAATTGGAGTTGAAAAATTGTAAATGTGTATTACGAAAAGTTGTAAATCAGAACGCAAAAAGTTATAAACTAGTGCACAAAAAGTTGTAAACTAGTACGAAAATATTGTAAACCAATTAAGACATATACTAAATAGTTTCAGGATTAAATGTAAAATTATATTAAAAAAATATGTAAACTAGTATGGAAAAAGTTGTAACCCAATATGCAAAAAGTTGTAAACTGGTTTCCAATTAAGAACAAATACTAAATAGGTTCACGATTAATTATAAATCGGTTTACAACTTTTTGTATATTAGTTTATAACTTTTTGTATACTAGTTTACAATTTTTTGCATACTGATTTACAACTTTTTGCATATTAGTTTACACCTTTTTATAATATGATTTTACATTTAATCCTAAACCTATTTAGTATGTTCCTCAATTGGTTTATAATATTTTGCTACTGGTTTACAACTTTTTATGTATTAGTTTACAACTTTTTGCATACTGATTTATAACTTTTTGCATACTAGTTTACAGCTTTTTATAATATGGTTTTATATTTAATCATGAACCTACTTAGTATATGTGTTCAATTGGTTTATAACATTTTACTACTGGTTTACAACTTTTTGTGCATTGGTGTACAACTTTTTGCATACTGGTTTACAGCTTTTTGTATAATAGTTTACAAATGTTCGTAATATTATTTTACATTTAATCACGAACCTATTTAATATGTGCGCTCAATTGATTTACAACATTTTGCTACTGGTTTATAACTTTTTGTGCATTAGTTTACAATTTTTCGCATATTGGTTTACACATTTTCGCAATATAATTTTACATTTAATCATGAGCTAGTCTAGTATGTGTGCTTAATTGGTTTACAATATTTTGCTACTAGTGTATAATTTTTTATATATTAGTTTACAACTTTTTGCATATTGGCTTACATATTTTCATAATATAATTTTATATTTAATCCTGAACCTATTTAATATGTGTGCTTAATTGGTTTATAACATTTTGTTATTAGTTTATAGCTTTTTATGCATTGGTTTTTGCATATTGGTTTGAACATTTTCATAACAAAATTTTACACTTAATCCTGAACCTATTTAGTATATGTTCTCAATTGTCTTACAACATCTTGCTATTGGTTTATAACCTTTTGTGCATTGGTTTACAACTTTTTATATACTGGTTTATAATGTTCTGCATAATAGTTTACAACTTTTTGTGCATTGGTTTACAAATTTCCACATACTAGTTTACAACTTTTTGCAAACTAGTTTACACATTTTCATAATATAATTTTATATTTAATCCTAAACCTGTTTAGTATGTGTGCTCAATTAGTTTACAACATTTTGCTACTGGTTTATAACTTTTTATGTATTGGTTTACAACTTTTAGCATATTAGTTTACATATTTTCATAATATAATTTTATATTTAATTCTGAACTTAGTTAGTATGTGTGCTCAATTGGTTTTACAACTTTTTAGTACTGATTTACAACTTTGTGCATTGATTTACAACTTTTTGCATACTGTTTACAATTTTTTTGCATACTAGTTTACACATTTTCATAATATAATTTTATGTTTAATCCTGAAACTGTTTGTTATGTGTACTCAATTGGTTTACAATATTTTGCTAATAATTTATAACTTTTTTGTGCATTGATTTACAACTTTTTACATACTGGTTTACATATTTTCATAATATAATTTTACATTTAATATTGAACCTATTTGATATGTGTGCTCAATCAGTTTACAACATTTTGCTACTGGTTTATAACTTTCTGCATACCAGTTTAAACATTTTCATAATATAATTTTATATTTAATCTTGAACCTGTTTAGTATGTATACTCAATTGGTTTATAACATTTTGCTACTGATTTACAACTTTTTGTGCATTAGTTTACAACATTTTGTATGCTGGTTTGCAACTTTTTGCATACTAGTTTACACATTTTCTTAACATAATTTTACATTTAATCATGAACTTGTTTAGTATGTATACTTATTTGGTTTACAATATTTTACTACTGGTTTACGACTTTTTGCACGTTAGTTTTCAACTTTTTACATACTAGTCTACATATTTTCATAATATAATTTTACTTTTAATCCTGAACTTGTTTAATATGTGTGCTCAATTGGTTTACAACTTTTTATGCATTGGTTTACAACTTTCTATGCATTGGCTTGCAACTTTTTGCATACTGGTTACAATTTTTTGTAACATGTATTTACAATTTTTCAACTCCAATTTTCAATAATAACAACAAATCTAAGCTTCTAACAAAGCCATTCTGAATTTGTTTTGTTGCTAAAAGGACTGAAAAAAATAATCATTTATATATTTTTGGGCATAAACTACAAACACATGAAAAATTAAATGGAATGAGCTAAGCCTTCTTGCATGAGGATAAGTTTTGCGCACTACCAATAGATCTTGATTCTCCTTCTTTTTCTTCCTCTTATGAATGATGAAGAACTAGAGGGAGAAATGTGATAAAGAGAAAGAAAATGAAAGCCTTGATGGGTGAGAGAAAGAGAAACAAGAAAAAGAGAGTGAATAGGTAAGGATGTTGCTTTTTCTTGCTTTTTTTCTCTTCCCACTTTGTCTCTTCATAGTCATATAGTCCCCATACACTTATTTTTTCATTTACCATAGTGTGAGTATTTGGTGTAAGTGTGATGATGGCTATATATCATTCCTCTTTATTGATCATCCAAATGACAGAAGCTCAAGTTTCTAGACATTTTCTTCTCTTCACATTTTCATGTACACCAAACAAAGGCTTAGTTAGGTATAGGTATAATATTTGCTTGCCTAAATATATCAACATGGCTTCCATAAGGAGGCTTTTTTTTTTTAGTTATCAAGTGATAGTGGAATTACCAACAAAATATCAGACTCTCTGAATTAGTTTTCTCGAACCAAGATTGAGTTTTGTTGATTCCATTACAACAGGCCTAAATGCAGGGCCATTTTAAGGTGGTCCAACATATGTTTTGGATCATGTCATGGTCCTTCATTTTAATTGCAAAGTGACCTCTGCACCACTTAAGTGAGAAAGAAGTGATATTTTGCAAGGCAGTCCTTTCTGAATTTATTTGCAAAGACAGTCAACCTATTGTTATTGTACTTGCTTGTGATCCCTTTCTAGCACAGTCTAAGTTTTTCCTATTTTAAATTTGGGGAGAAGGTGGCCATTGTTGTTGAAACTCCATGCTTTAGCTGAGATCGGAAAGTAGCACTGAGTTTTCATGTTATAGCCCACCCTATGTATGCTCTATTTTTCTGGCTTCCAGATTTTTAGCATAGTTATTTTATTTTTAATTTATTTGGGGAAGGTTGAAGTTGTTTTGGTCTAAGAACTTTTTCCCATATCGCACATTTGTTCTAAGGAGTCAAAGCTCGAACAGAGCTATGATACAAATTTATATGACAAGATCTGTTGGTGTAGCGTGTTTCTAGAGCATTTAGTTGGCATAAGTGGTGTCAGTGAAGCATACATGTTTAATATGGTGCGTTTGAATCAGTTGAAAATTTATTTGGTTAAAGTCAAAGGGGTTAAGAATATGGTGGAATTTCATTTGTAGAGTTTATCCTATCAGTCATAAGCCTTTTGTTCACACTGTTTTACATTGCTAGCATTTGTTTTGGTTGATTTCACTTGCATTTGTGTTGAAAAAAAAATTTAAATGTCAATAAAGTTTCAATTTTATATCGACGGGGTCATCATTTTTCGTTTCATGGTTTCATTTTAGTTTGTGGGAAATTGTTGTTCCTTGGTAGTTTCTATTTGGCTGTAATTATTGTAGGAAAACTTGGAGTTAAAAATTCCATGCAAAAATGAAAAAAAAAATTACAAAAAACAATGGAAAACGCAGATCTAGTGCAGAGCATGACATTTCATCATTTCCACACCACACGGGCTTAAATATAAATGAGCAAATTTAAAGGCATGCGGTCGAAACGCACACACATAAAAACATAAATGTGTAAAGCAACTTTTGGCTTTGTCAAAGATTGAAGGAAGCACATGAACAACATTTTCAAACCACATAGTAGAATTTTACTATTCATGCTTGAAAATTCTCCTCTCTTCATGCATGCACAGTATAAATTGTATTGTGCAGTTTGAAAATATTGTTCATGTGCTTCCTTCTATCTTTGACAAAGCCAAAAGTGGCTTTACACATTTATAATCTCCTACTTAAAGTCACTTTTAATGAGCTTTCAAACCTTTCCTCATCTTTCCAGTTCCATACTGCCTACTTTTCTGATAGGCCATAGGAAGATCTACAGCATTTAAACTTGTTAGTGTTGATCGGTTTTGTCATGACATCTGCTAGGTTGTCTTTAGTATTAATCTTCTGCATATCCACATTCCTTTTTTCTACTACTTCTAAAAAATATGATATTGAACACATATGTGCTTTGTCCTAGAATGAAAGGCTCGATTCCTTGCAATATGCAAGGCACTCTGACTATCACAATACACAGTAATCTTTGACTATTTGTGCCTGAGTTCCTTCATTAACCTTTGAATCCAAACAGCTTCCTTGCAAGCTCGTGTAGCTGTCATATATTCAGCTTTTGTAGTAGACAGAGCTACAATAATATGTAACTTGGATAACCAGCTCACAGCTCCGCCTGCAAATGTGAACACATAGCTTGTAGGAGATTTCTTTTTATCATGACCACCTACAAAATCTGAATCAACATATCCTTTAACAATGAATTCTAATCCTCCAAAACATAGTATAGTACCCGACGTTCCTTTAATGTAGCTTAGGAGCTTCTTCACTGTATTCCAATGCTTGTTACCTAGATCTGCCATAAACTGAATGACTAACCTAATTGCTTGAGCAATATCTGGCCTGGTACAAATCATGGCATACATATGGCTTCCCACCGCTGATGCATACGGTACTTGAGACATTTCCATCCTATCTGCTTCATTGCTAGGACACATACCTTAGGATAATTTGTAATTCACAGGAAGTAGGGTTGGAACTGACTTACAATCTTGCATGTTGAAGCGTCGCAAGATTTTCATCATGTAATTCTGCTGTGAAAGCCAGATTTTCATGTCCTTTCTGTCTCGGTGAATTTGCAACCCTAAAATCTTATTTGCTGATCCCAAGTTGTTCATATCAAACTCCTTAGCCAATTATGCCTTTAATTCTTGGATTCAATCTTTTTTGGGGACTACCACCAATATGTCAACCACATACAACAAAAAGAATGATGAAAACATTGTTATCAAACCTCTTGTAGTATGTAGAATGGTCTAAACTCGGTCTGTTATATCCGAGATGAATTATGAAGTAATCAAATCTCTTGTACCAACACCTTAGTGCCTGCTTTAGACCGTATAGAGATTTGGTCAACCTATAAACCAAGTTTTCTTTTGCATTTTCCTCAAAAGCCTTTTGGTTGGAGCATATATATCTCCTCTTCAAGTTCTCTGTGAAGAAAATCAGTTTTCATATCTAACTTTTCCAGATGTAAATCAAATGCAGCATACATCACCAACACTACTCTGATAGTAGTAAGTCTGACCACTAGAGAAAATATCTCATTGAAATTGATGCCTTCTTTCTGAACAAATCCTTTTACCTCCAGTCTTGCACGATAACGTTCCACTCGATCATTGCCATCTCGTTTGATCTTATAGACCCATTTGTTGCCAATGGCTTTTTGACCTTTTGGAAAAGCAACAAGGCCCCATGTCTTGTTCCTATGCAAGGCCTCTATTTCTTCCTGCATTGTTGACTTCCACAGAAGCATTTGGACTACCCTAAGCCTCCTCAAAGGTTGATGGCTCTCTTTCTTCTATTAGAAGACAAAATGCATTGTGGCTTGCCATAACATAGTCTGAATGCCATGATGGTGGCTTTGTCTAGAATGTTGATTACCTAACTTTTGTATCATTGGCCTCAATCGGTACTTGCTTGAGTTTTTCTTTAGAATCTTTTTCTCTAGATTTCTCATCTATTTGAACCGTAGTTGTCTCTTTAATAGTGCTGTCATTTCCTTCTTCATATTGTAGTTCATTTTCTACAAATATAACATTCCCGCTGACAATAACCTTGCAGCAGTAGGATCCCACAAGCGATATCCCTTTATACCATCCACATAACCTAAGAATATACATTTCCTGGACTTCAGGTCCAACTTTGTTCTTTCTTGGGAGTTGTACATCACACATATGGACATCCAAACACTTGTAGAGAAGAATAATATGTCAGCTTGCCATTCCACATCTCCACTAATGTCTTTAAACTAATCGCAGTTGATGGTGACCGATTAATCACATAACAGGTAGTTTTGACTGCTACAGCCTATAAAAACTTGGCAAAACTTGCTGTTCTCAGCACTCTTATTCTTTCTAGGAGTGTCCTATTCAGTCACTCTGCTACACCATTTTGCTGAGTGTATATGTAATTGTGAATTGCCTTTGTATACCCTCATACTTGCAAAATGCTACAAAATCTCCATCTGTATATTCTCCTCCAGTATCTGTCCTCAAACAATTGATCATTTTCCTGGATTCAAGTTCCACTCTTGCTTTGAAGTCTTTGAATACTAGAAACACATCTGACTTCTTAATTGGGTACACTCGTAGTCTCCTGGAGTAATCATCAATGAATGATACGAAATATTTGCCCTTCTTAGGGACATTTCTAGTGACTCCCACACATAAGAATGAATCAAGTCTAGAATATGCTTACTCCGAGCAATTGATCTATTAAACTTCAATCTTTTCTATTTGCTTGTAACACAGTGCTCAAAAAATGGTAAGTTCACCGATTTGAGTCGGAATGAGATTACATTCCACAAGAACCTTTAAACCATGTTTCGACATGTGGCCTAGTTTGCAGTGCCATATCATCATCATACTTCTTAACTGGTCAATGCAACTGATGCATCTACCTCGTGCAATGTATCTCTTTAAAGTCGATATAGATTTGTTGTGTTCTTTTCTGCTTTCATTACCATAAAAGCACCTTTAACAACTTTTAAGATCACATCTTCAATATAGGTCTTGCACCCGAGGTGATCTAGTTGCCCAATAGACAACATATTCTTCTTCAAGCCCTTCATGTTTCGCACTATTTGAATTGTTCAAATGGCACCGTCAAACATTCTTATTTTGACAGTACCAATTCCAATAATTTCTAAGGCATGATCATCTCCCATTAACATATATCCTTTTGAGGCAGGTTCATAACTGTAAAACCAGTCACGACATGGAGTCATGTACCATGCTGCTCTTGAATCCATTATCCAAATATCAGTGAGCCATTTACCACCTTTAGAACTAATTGTTGCTTCACTCTATAGGATTTCTCTATTCTCAGAGGTATTTGCAACACATCCTTGAGAGGTTGATACTTTTGGAGCTTTATCTGCTTTCTTCTAATTATTCCCACAATCTTTCTTCAAATGCCCTCTCATGCCACAACAGTAGCATTTGAAGTTCTTCCTTATTCTTAACTTTGATCTACTCTGACCATAGCTCCCACTAGAGTCACGATCCATTGATCTCCCTCTCATCACCAACAACACCTCCGCTTGATTTGAGTTCTCCAATCTATCTTCCTGATTCTTACCCCTAGACTCTTCTTCAAGGATAGATAATTAGCAATATTTTTATTTGTGATGTTGATGATGAGTTGATCATATGAATGAGGCAAACTTTGAAGTAGAAGGTCTGCATATTCATTCTCCACTATTTTATAATTTTTTTTATTAGGTTTAGATCTGTATTTGGTTCTAGTTTAAGGATTCTGAAATTGGTATTGTATCTATGTTTACTCTTTGGGTTGTGATCAGGGGTTGGAAAGGAATAGTATGTATGATTTGGCTTGTGTTTTCTGTGGTATGAAGATTGGGTTGTTATGGTTTCATTATGGTTATTGTGTTTGGTTTTGTAGGTACTGTTTGTGTTTGGGATGATGGAAGGGGTTGGGTTACATAAACAAAAACTGAGACATTAAAAAAAATGGATAAATCAAACTTTTGAATAGTTTACGTATCTTTTTCTCTTTTTAGTTTTTCTTTTCTCTATGTTTGTTCCCTTTCAATTTCTATGATTTTTTCAATTCTCCAAGAGTTTGAGAATTAAAAAAAAAAACCTCTCTCAGAATCTCAAAACAAGACAGCTCTCTTCTCTATATATATATATATATATTTGAAAAAATGAAGATGGTAATCAGTCCCCTAGAATCCTCTTCCTCGTCTGTTAATTTATACACAGTTGTAGGTTGATTTTTCTAGATATGGTAAATGAAACTTGTGATCTGATTGAAGAATTTTCATCCCCAAAGTATGGCTGGCTTTAGGGATCTGACGCCGCTATTTCTGAATTTCTCTTATTTGTTTGGTGATGATCTTCATTTTTCTTTATTTATTTGTTCAAGAGGGGAAAATAGTGCCAAAGATAAGCGCTCCTCATTTTTTTCCAAAAAAAAAAAAAGAAACAAAAAGGAGATTGGTGCAGGCTCTCATTTCTCTCTCTCTCTCTCTCTCTTTTTGGTTAATGGTTAATAGATCAACACTTGTTAATGGTTAACAGATCAGCACTACAAAGAGTACCGTTCTTGCCACTCTTTTTTTTTTAACCCTTTTTTTTAATTTATTATTATTTTGTATTTTTTTATAACAGAAAAGACAACATCCTTTTTTTTAGCTAAAAGTAATGTAAAAATTATAGGCTAAAAGTGATAATGAGCATTATTCACATACTATAAAAATATGTCAATTTTTCAGTTTTCTATTTTTTATGGGTCGGATAAAATCAAGTGTTCACAATTGACTCTCTTTGCTCATTTCTTATAAGGAAATATGAAAAACCTAAGTTTTACATATTTTCTTCATAAGGAATGAGTAAAGACATGAATATTGATTTTGTTCGATAATGCGTGAAATAAAAAAAATCTAAATCCAAACAGCAAAAGCATATAAACATTCAAGAAAGTCACATGCAAACTATGCAATTTAGAAATCAATAGTGTATGAGTCATGGAGAAAAAGGAGAAAGGAAATGGAGCTAACTAACTTGGAATGAGTTTATGAGTGATATGAAATGTAAAAACCATGGGGCTGATAGGAAATTTGAAAGCCAACTGGGCTGACAGGAAAAATAAAGGCAATTTGAAGCTAACTAAAAAAGTAAATGGCAATCTGAGGTCAACACAAAAATGTAAATGATAATCGAAGGCCGACTGGAAAAGTAAATGACAATTTGAGGCCGACTAAAAATGTAAATGGCAATCTATGGCCAACTGGAAAAGTAAATGGCAATCTGAAGCCGACTGGAAAAGTAAATTGGTAACCTGAGGTCGACTGAAAAAGTAAATTGGCAATTTAAGGCCGATATGGAAAGTAAATGGCAATCTAAAGCCAACATAGAAAAGTAAATGACAATCTAAGGCCGATTGGAAATGTAAATGGAAATTTGAGACCGACATGAAATGTGAATGGCAATCTGAGGCAGACTAGAAATGAAAAAAAAATTAAGGCCTACTGGAAGAGTAAATGACAAGCTAAGGTCGACTGGGAAAGTAAATTGGTAATTTGAGGCTGACATGGAAAGGTAAATGGCAATCTGAGGTCAACTAGAAATTTAAATGGCAATCTAAGGTTGACATGGAAAAGTAAATGGAAATCTGAGGCTAACATGGAAAAGTAAATGACAATATGAGGCTAACATGGAAACCAACGACTAGCACACCTTGTTTTATTTTTTTATATACATTTTAAAACATTTTTATGAAATGACTTATATCATAATCGAGGAGCTTTCAAGGAAGACTTTAACCAATCAAACTCGTAGTTCCTGCATTGGATGATCTAGCATAAATGACACCTTTTTACTTTTTTCTGTAACTTTGCTCACTTCGTTCCTCATTCTTTCTCCTTCTTCTTTTCTTATCTTTAGGGGATGATGATTGCTTTTCTGCCAAGCCTAGTTCATGCTTCTGAATTCCCTTGGTATGATGTTAGTCATTGGTGTATTACTGCAAACATTGTTAGGTTGTATAGTTTAAACTTAAGTTTATACTTACTTGAGACATCGTAAATAAACATGCATTCAAAAGGAGAAAAGGAAATATGGAAATGTTTATTGCTTTGTGTATTTGAACACATGGGAACAATGGCAAATGCAAGGATCTAGAACAAAACAAAAGGAAAGATGACATCGTGGAAGACATAAAAATTTTGCCCCATTTTCGATTTTTCATTACTTATTCTATTTATACCTTGAGATTATTGAATGTAATAATCATTGTTTCTGATGATATGTCCTTCAACCCTTCCTTTTCTCTTGATTCCCCAAAATTTTGCCCACAGTGTCAGTCTGCTTGGCCCATAAAACTAATTCAATACCAAAAATTGCCCAATGTAGGTTGCTTACGATGATGCCTATTATTTTGCCCTAACTTTTGCCTAGGCCGCTCTTTTGAGTTTTCAGCCTAACGAGCCTTTTTTGTTTTAACTTTTGCTTAAGCTGCTATTTCAAGTTTTCGACCTAGTAGACTTTTCTTTCATATTTTCAAGCATAAAATCTTGTGGCTATATCGGCGTTGACTACTTTAGGTAGTTCTTATCATCTATATTTTGCAAGATTAATGCCCCTCCTAATAATACTTGCTTGACAATGTAAGGACCTTCATAATTTAGAGCCCATTTTCCTCGTGTGTCCTCTTGATTTGGGAGAATTTTCTTTAGAACCAAATTGCTAGGATAAAAATTTCTTGGACGAACTTTCTTATTAAAAGTATTAGTCATTTTGCTTTAATACAACTGGCCATGACAAATAGCTACTAGCCTTTTTTCTTCAATCATATTTAACTGTTCATATAGAGCCTTTACTCATTCAGATTGTTTTAACTCAACCTTCATTAGAACCCCCAATGATGGGATTTTCACTTCTAT
Organism: Dalbergia cultrata; assembly: GCA_031216105.1. NCBI lineage: Eukaryota > Viridiplantae > Streptophyta > Magnoliopsida > Fabales > Fabaceae > Dalbergia > Dalbergia cultrata. Next base: position 47,177 of record JAVHNL010000422.1, on the reverse strand, counting down.
GGGGGATGCAGCTTCCATTCCATATACCAATGAGAAAGGAGTTATCCTTATGCTTGACCGTATGTTGGTACGATATGCATGTAAATCATATGGTAACATTTCATGCCATTCTTTGTAGTTCACCACCATTTTGGCAACAATGCTCTTGATGTTCTTATTTGCAGCTTCAACCGCACCATTCATTTTGAGGCCTATAAGTAGCTGAGTTATGATGCTTGATTTTGAAGTTCTCAAAGAACTTCTGAAATTTAGCACCATTGAGGTTGGGAGTATTATCTGGGGTAATTCTTTCTAGAATCCCATACCTACAAATAATGTCTTTTTTGATGAATCTGATGAACATCTTTTGTGTGATATTGGTATATGAAATAGCTTCTACCCAATTAGTGAAATAGTTTATTGCTAGCAAAATGAAACGATGACCATTGAATGCTTTGGGAATAATTGGGCCAATGACATCCATGCCCCACATTGAGAAAGGCCGAGGAGATACCATGTTGTGCAACGGAACTGGAGGAGCATTAACTCGAATGCATATATTTGACATTTGTGGAATTTTCGAATATAATTGGTGCGATCACTTTCCATGGTAGACCAATAATAATCGTTCCTTAAGAGTTTACTGTGCACGCGTTAGGTGCCATGATGCACAAATCGCATACACGCTGTAGGAAACCTCTATAAATAGAAGTGCTTCAGCAAATTGAAAACACAACAACAACGGAGAACATCCAATTCAGAGAGAAAAAATATACATAACATCTTCTGAGAGTTTCTCCTATTTTTATAAAGAGAGGTGTATTCTCCTAGTAAAAGAGATGGTGTTATTGTTCTTTCCTTATATTTAGAGAGAGATATAATTTTATCTTCCACATAGTAAAAATATTTCTCGGTCTTACCCGTGGTTTTTCTCTTATCATTATGGGTTTTCCACGTAAATATTTTATGTTAGTTCCAATTCTCTCAACTCTATTTCAGTTGCGTTGATCTGTTTCCATAACTCTAATGCCCAACAAAAAATGAATCAATCCCAAACAAGTCTCCACAAATTTTACACATAGCAATGCACGAAGGAACCATCGAAACGCTCCATGAAGAATACCTTAGCAGAAGCAAAGGCCAATAGGCACGGCGTAGCGGCATAGTAAGTGGCGCATCACAGTGGTGGTAGAGAAGAGGGATTGAGAGTTTAGGAGTGTGATTAAGGGTTGGAAGAGGGAAAGATGTAGCAGGTGGAAGAGAGAAACCATAATACTTGAGGGGTTCACAATAAATATTTTTCAAAGCAAAATTGCATTGCAATTATAGAAAATTGCTAAAGTAGGGTTCCATTTGTTATTTTCTCCAAAACTTTTTTCACCCTACGATTTTAATTAATATTCATCTAACGGTACACAATGATAGAGCATGTCATTGTCCAGAAGGCATGGGGATCAACTTAACATGAGCCTTAAATGCACATCTTGCAAAGGCATTGGCATTACCATCCGAGCTGGCCTTACAGTGCAGATTGGTCACCTTTGTTTTGGCATTTCATGGCTACCTTATGGTATGGACTGTTATCTCAAGGGCCTGGTTAGGCTCTTCTTATTGAATTACCTTCGCTCAAAGGCTAAAATTATCTAAGTTCTCTCTCTTTTTTTGGGACGGCCTAAAGAGTCTAGCTTACTTAAAGATACCATTCTTTTATGGGTCATTTTGGCCCACCCATTAGATTAACTAATAAAATATAAATGGTTCAGATTAGTAGTTACAAATATTATAATCAATTCAAATAAAAGTAATATGATAGTTATACTTTTAAAATTACTAAATAACCCTTCTGACTTTAAAAAAATCCCACATCCTCTTCAACAGGCCTCGGTGACATTCTGGTCATCTTCTTTTGTCTTCCTTTCTTTTTTTTATCACCATTGTTATAAAAGGAAACATTTTTGTTAATTCTTTTTGTGAGAATGAATTTGGGTATTCACAGTTAATTTTAAGGCATTTATTTTGAGCTATATTTCTAGGAAACAAAACTTACAAGAAAGTGGTGCAGCTAAAGAATTTCCAGGTTCCAGGATTCTACCCTTTAAATACATGAAAAAAGTCAGCCTCCTACAATTTAAGGATATCTATAAAATAATGAAAGAAAATAATCCAGAAAAAATTCAAGGCGGCAAATGGAGTTGAAAATCTTTTATAGTTATGTTAAATGCATTAGCACCAAATGTTAGTCTGATCCCATTGAGGGAGCGTGTAAAACCATTGCAACTAAACTGAATTAGTGTCATCCACACCACCACACTGTAACATTATCTTTCGGTTTGTCTCAGAACATTTGCACTTTTGCTCTTTTTTTTTTCCCCAGCACATCATCAACTTGTGCCATTATTAAAATTAGAAAGAAAAAAGATTCCACAACACTCATCTGCACACTTTACTAATATTCACAACAATATTTATAAAAAATTTACTCAAAGATAGTGGAGTAATGTTTGCAAACAAAGACAGTTCCACGCGTCATGATTTGACGGGTTGAGTTGTGGAGGAGTGGTGACTGGGTCCTAGACACGAGGAGACAGTGACAGTTTGGTGGAACAACAACGAGCTCGAGGTTGCAAGCGGAGGTCGCGCGTGGGGCGGGGGTCAGGTCGGTGAATGTACCAGAGGGGCAGTGATAAGGAACCCAAGTTTAATTTTGCTAGGAACCAAGATAGAAGGGTAGAAAGTGGTGACGGGTTGAAGACGGTGAAGGTAGGGACTGGAGTGGCAATGACAAGGTAGGGCTGAAGGCAGAAGGCATGGCATGGCTGAAATAAAGAAAAAAGAATATTAGGAAATTAAAATTGATTTGAGGCTGGTTTGGTAATTATGATGGACCATGGTCCAAAACTTGTGTCGAACCACGTTAGACGCACCTTTTTGTGGTCACTATTATTGTTAGGCATGACTCATTTGGAGTATGTTATAGGTCATTTTGTATGAATTTTACTAGTAATGGTGGAAAGACTTAGCCATATATATGATGTTTGGCTGTCCAATTGAAATTGACACATAAATAAACTTATTGATAAACTGAAGGGTTTCTCTCACAAAATCGCTCCTAGATTTATCTTTTTGTTCTCAATGTCACCTCGGATATGATCGTAACTACAATGTTTTATTCAAAATTAAACCAGTAATATAAATAGAAATTTTGTTATTGTTTATTTTATCGAAAACTCATTAAATTCCAACAATTTGCTCAAATATTTTTTTCCCCTAAGTAGCATTGCCAGGCTGTCGCTTTCCAATTTTTTTTGCTAGACTAGACAACTAGACAAATTATTGGCAAGTCCAGTGAAACCAAACAAAACAATTTTTATTTTTCCTACTTGAATTAGGGTGATATTAGATATACAATTAAATTGTATAATAAATGCATATCACATATTTTATCACTATTGAATTTGATGAATGAGTGAGATGAATAGAGACCACACATCACATCATATGATAATAAAATATATGATGTATATTTATTATATAATTTAATTTACACCAAATATTATTCCTTAAATTATGAGAAGCTATCAGATTTTTATTGCACGAGATGATGCATGATGGGTGTGTTGTACGGTGCATGAGGATTTATGTAAGGAATGGGGAAGTAAGGATGTTTTGGCACTACTCTAAAGGCTTAATTTCTGTTTTTGTTTCAGCTGAATTTTTTTTATTTTAAAAAAAATCAAAAGATTAGAAAAGCAATTATATCTCAGTTTTCTATCGGGTTCTCCTAGTACGGAACCACACTTAGCTCCTCCTCTCCATTCGCCCGAGCAGAATGTCTCGGCAGCCAGCAGTTCCTTCATCTGACAGGATAAGCACTTTAGAAGAAGCAGTTCATTCGGCAACTAGCCAGCCAGGAGATTTGGAAAAAAAAAAAAAGAGAAGGAAATTTTTTTTTTTTTTAAAAAAAAAAAGGATGTATAAAGAGAATGAATGAACTTTTTTCTTGAATCTGTTGATTCCGTTAGCTGAAATGTAATGTTATTTTACAATGGTAGTTATAAAAATTAAATATTTATTATAATATAACTCTAACTGTGTAAATGTTATTTCATAATAATTTAATGTTTGTGTTGATGTTGAGTTCATCATTTTCATTGCACGAACAAGCAGAAAGAAGGGGAAAAAAAAAACGGAGAGCAGTGCACAAAGGTAGAGAGAGAAGGAGATCTCCCAAAAGTCAAAGCTAGCTTTCATATCTCAAAGAGTGACTCTCTTTTTGGTTCATATGGTTGCTATTTAGATACATTTACTGTTCGATCCTCCAATTACAGAAACTGTGAATGCAACAACCACAAACTTCCATAACCATTCCATATGGCTGGCAACTTTGCACACCTAGTTAAAATCTCTAAAACAAAACTAGCAGCCATAGACAAACTTCCAGAACCATTCCACATACCTGGCAACTTACATCTAACCGTCGTCTCCCCTGGTAGGTCTTCGTCCATGGCTGACCTTCACAGTAGAGAACAATAATGACCTTGGCTAAGGACGGGTTACAATTTTTCAGGGAATATTAGCCTTCTTATTTTTCGAAATAAAAAAGTACAGCTGACACAATAACAGCACCACCTGACATTCAAATACTTAAAATCAATGCCACACGTCTACATCTTGGACAGCCACATCCTTATTTCACCATTCGTTACATAAAGCCTCATGCACTATAGAACAGACCTTGATCTGTTGGTTTATTGAGCTGCACTAAGCGGTTGTTTGTTGGTTGCACTGGTCTGGCATTGGAATCAGAATCCTGCAAAGTATATATAAACCATAGACAAATTATTTGAATGCTAACGTTAGCTACGTCTGCATCTATATCCCCCTTTTTTGTTATGAAATGAGAAATCTCAAATCTCTAGTAACTTACATCATGAACAGCAGTTCGAAGCAAGTTGATTTGCTCCTGTGAAACGGTCCACACCTGGACAATCAGACAGGACACAATTAAGATAAGGTTGTGAGGAAAAATTAACCTAATAAGACAACTAAACTAATAGATCAGAGAGCCACAAGGCATTGATATGAACGGCAAACGGTCTGAACCATTTAAGCACACGATCCAGAGTTTGATTTTGGAATTCATACTTATAAAAAAACAAAAAAAATATTTGGAAAGGTCGATTGAATCTATCTCAAATTCATGCATGTTTGATTTCTCTTTTCATTTTCTCTATTTTATGTTTTTAGAATTTTGTAAATGAAATAATAAAAAAATATAAATAAAAATAAGATTTTATTATTTTTATTATTTTTAATATTTTCTTCATAAAATTTTAAAAATAAAAAATGCATGAAAGAAAAAGAAAAAAGTAACCAAACACTTCCTTTCTCTTACCTCGCTCACAATGGTCCAAGTGACATTCGGGCTGCAAGGAGGAGTAGTCAACGAACCAATGTATCGGTAATACTCTGCTGTGTCTATGCTTTCCATCCAAGGATCAAGTTCTCCCACCGGTCTTTCAGCTCCTGTAGTGTTTGAAATGGCCACCAAGTCCCTGCATAACTTTAAAAGATGGAAAATAGGACAATGATATTTTAGTCATTACTCACTCATTACAAACACAGCAAAGAGGGACGAGCACAGAGCTTTGTTTATATGTTTATTGGATCAGCTTATTATTTTAATTTTTAAGTGTAAAATAGTTTGTAGTTAAAAGCTTTCAAAACAATTTTTTCATGAGAAAAAATACTGATTGTTTTCTTGAAATAATCAATTTTCAAACATGCTCTTAATTTACCAGTGACAAGAATCGTTCTGGTCTTCCAATTTCGTACAGTACTCCGATCACTGCAACTTCTCCCGATGCAGTTTCGTGAACCATGTGTAACTCGAGATCAAAGCTGCAATGCATTCAATATTTAGTATAACTGCTAAATCAATTATGGGTAATACTTACTCAACGAAATTAACGGTAAATCTTTAAAGATTACCAGGTATATACGTGTGTATTTTGTAGTCATGGGGCAATCTTTGGATGGAGATTATATATTTAATTCCTTGTTAAACAAAAAGACACTGAATAATGTATATATGTACCTTTTGCCATCTATGGTGTGTTCAGAGGGAGAATGCCAGTGGTACTGTTTAAGTACATACTTACTTTCATTAATTTGTAGATAGCTTGTGCCCGCAAGCCATTCCAGCTAATCACAATAGAATTAAATTCAAACAAAACCAAATAGGGTCTCAAATAATAATAATAATAAAGGTTGGAAGGGTTATTTTGATTGCTTGATAATTTAGTGATTGTTATAGATTGACAGTATGTTTGTGAGTTTGGATTTTGAAGAGAAAGGGACAGGAGGGAAGGATTTGTAGTCTAAAATTATATTACAAGTCTTTCCCTTCCCTCCCTTCCCTTCCAAAATTCAAACTCACAAACATACCTTAGTTGCCAATTAATTTAGTTAATTACCTTGATATCATGACCCCTATTCTTAAGAGTTGCATTGGAGCGCGAGCAGTTCAACTGAAGCTGTCCTAAACTGGATACAATTTGAACCCTCTCATTCGACAAATCAATTGGAGATTGCATTGTCCCATTTTTGCAAAACCCCCATTCGGGTTTAATGTCTCCCCAATGATATGGTCCTTTATCGCTGTTCACATCATAATTAAACTCGCTCTCATCCTCTGCACATGCCATCAGAGAATGAAAATTAACACATCAAATATCCCAGTGTAGAAAAAGACAAACGGTGGCTGTGCATTTTGCAGCCACCGAACGTTGAAAAATCAAAAAGAGATTACTGTGCACATGCACAGTAATGTGAAATACAGTTGTACCAATTTAAATATGCACAGTAATATGCACAGTAACTCTCCAAATCTTTCCTATAAATAGAGCCTTCAAGCAGACGGTTTTAGAATCCTGAACTGAGAAGCATTTCCTCAGTTGTAAAGAAAGAAGCAGTGTAGGCTTCTTGTAGTGAGAGAAAAATAGAGAGTGTGTGTAAGAAAATTCCAAGAGTGTAGTGTGAGTATACACTGGGGGGTTTTGGATATATTCTCTAGATCTCTGTAATACTACTAATTGTAGTAGAAGAGAGTCTCATTGGGGATACACTATATTGTAATTACTCTTTAAATATAGTGGAGTATTTTTCGGAGTTTGGCCCGTGGTTTTTCCCTCAAAATTACAGGAGGGTTTTCCACGTTAAAATATTGGTGTGCAGTTATCTTGATCTATTTTGTTGGTGTGAATAGTAACATTTACTATTCATAAATAGTGAAGCGGGTCCCACTACATAGTACTATTCACGTGAATAGTGACGTGGGCCCCACTGCGAATTACTATTCACCGTGCTCCATTTTTCCCTCTCATCAATTTGGGCGCTCACATCCGGAAAGTGTTTATTACACTTGGGGTGTACCCGACTCTGATGATATCATAACAAGTGGTATCAGAGCTTTGGATCGGTGGGATTTATTCTTAGTATGCTCTGTGGTTGCAGCTTAGTCTGATCTTCCACATCAGAAAAGAGTTTCTCCCTAATACTTGAGGATCACCTTTTGGTTGCTGTTGCTGGAAGACAGTGTGATACTGTGAGAGTGCAGTTTGAAGAGGTTCTGGCTAAGGAAAGACTTGGTATTTAAGCGTGTCCATTGTGACCCACCTCTCTTTCCTGGGAAGCCTCTTGGTGCACGGTTTACAGTTGAGTTGCACTATTCCAAAGATACTGATTAAAGATAAGGTTGACTAAGATCCAAGATGTCGGTGCCAAAATTTGAAGTGGAGAAATTTGTGGGTCCAATGACTTGAGGCTATGGAAACGAAAGTGCGTGCATTGCTAGGTCGCAAGGTCTTGCAGAGACGTTGGAGGACCTGTGGTCATTACACGATGACAAGAAGAAGGAGATGATGGTCAAAGCACCGAGTACAATACAATTGAGTCTTGCGGACAATGTTCTCGCGAGAAGTCATGGATGAAAAACTGCCGATTCACTATGGAAGGCTTTGGAAGAAAAATATTCTGTAAAGACCTTGTCCAACAAGCTTTATCGTGAGAAAGCGATCTGTACACATTCAAATATTCAGAGGAAAATCAATGCAAGAACATATAGACGACTTCAACCGGATGATCTCGATGTTGGAGCAAATGGAATTAAAGTTGAAGATGTTGATCAAGCTATGATCTTGTTGACTTCACTACCTCCGTCTTATGATAATTTCTATGATACCATACTTTATGGTAGATCCGATATCTCGATGAAAAATGTCAAAGAATCACTGATGATAAAGGAACATCGGGTTAGTAGCCGGATCCAATGTCGAAGGTCCCGCAGATGGATTGTTCGTGACGAGAGGGCGAGTCAAGAAAGAGGATCGGAAGCAAAAGCAAGAGAAGATCAAAGTCCGTAAAGCATAAATGTGAAGTGCTTTCATTGTCACCAGCGGACATATCGTAAGAAATTGCCCAGAGAGAAAGGAGAAATCAGAGATTCCGCCAACGAATAAATTGAAAGTTCTCAAGATAGTGATGCCGACATGGTTCGGCCTTGACAAGATTCACAGGTGACACCGGAAATGAGTGGATCCTGGATTCTGGCGCATCCTTTCACATGACACCTAATCGAAACTTCTTCTCATCCTATAAAAAGATGGAGGGAAAAGTTAGATTGGGAGATAATAGAATTATTCCGACTGCTGGTGAAGGAGATGTGCAAGTGAATTTGGACGATGGTACTAAAAGGACGTTTCATGCATGGCATGTACCAGAATTGGGTAGAAATCTGATCTCATTGAGTGCCCTTGACAATCGGGGGTACAAGTTCACTGGAGAGGGTGGCTTCTTGAAGGTATTCAAAGGCTCAATGGTGGTATTGAAAGGAAAGCTGCAGGGCGGGATCTATCTATTGCTAGGAAGCACAGTCGATGGAACCGCTGCTGTTCTATCCTCTGAAAGAAAGGATGATGCTACACGATTGTGGCACATGCGGCTTGGTCATATGAGCGAGAAAGGAATGACCATACTTGCTGGCAAAGGCTTGTTGAAAGGCTCAAGAATTGTAAACTTAGTTTCGTGGAAAACTGTATTTGGAAAACAGAAACGAGTAAAGTTTAATTCTGGCAAACACAACAGCAAGGGGATATTGGAGTATGTCCACTCGAACACTCCTTAGGTGGAGCTCGCTATTTTCTTACTCTGATAGATGATTATTCCAGAAAAGTCTGGATTTATTTCCTGAAGAAAAAAAGAAGAAGTGTTCGACAAATTCAAGCAATGGAAGGCCATGGTCGAGAAGCAAACCGGGCGGTCGGCCAAGAGACTAAGAACTGACAATGGCGGAGAATTTTGCAGCAAAGAATTTGAGGAGTTCTGCAGAAATGCTGGTATAGTGAGGCACCATACTGTACCAGGAACACCACAGCAAAATGGAGTTGCAGAACGGATGAACAGAACACTTCTAGAGCGTGCAAGATGCATGCGAATCAACGCAGCACTTCCCAAATCATTTTGGGCTGAGGCAGTCAATACACCAGATATCCGTAAACAGATCTCCATCAATCGCTATTAATCAAGATTCCACAAGAGGTATGGTCCGGTCGACCCGTAAACTATTCTGATTTGAAGATATTTGGTTGTCCTGCGTATGCTCATGTGAGTGATGGTAAACTTGAGGCAAGGGCAAGAAGGTGTATATTTCTAGGATATGCACGAGGGGTGAAAGGCTACAAACTGTGGTGTATAGAGAAGGCAAGTTCACCTAAAATCATTGTCAGCAGAGATGTCACTTTTGACGAGACGGCAATGCTAAATCAGAAGAAGGAGTCTAACTTAGATGAGGCAGAGACAGATCATGGTGCTAAGAAGCAGGTGGAGCTAGAGATTGACTGGGAAGGTGAAGCAAGAAAATGATATAATCAATCAGCCAACTACTTCAGGGATTGCTCAACACAAGTAGAACAACAAAATGAACTCGACTATGAGGAAGCGGTGAACCAACCAGAGAAGCAGAGCCATACAAAGATTACATCGGCAGAGAAAGACGAGAAATCCAGAAACCAAAAAGATATCTGGATTCTGCTACTTGTGCACTTGACTCATTAGATGCAGATCCTATAGCCTTTGCTTTGGCTATGGCGGATGGTGTAGTTGGAGATGAACCATGTACCTATCGTGATGCAATAGAAAGTAAGGAGTCGAAGGAGTGGCTGATAGCAATGAATGAGGAGATTGAGTCTCTTCAGAAAAATCAAACGTGGGAGCTGGTACAACTTCCAAAAGGGAAAAGAGTAGTTGGCTGTAAATGGGTTTACAAAAGGAAAGAAGGAATCCCTGGCACTGAGCCTCCAAGGTTCAAGGCGAGACTGGTAGCAAAGGGTTATACTCAGAAGGAGGGTGTTGACTTCCATGAAGTATTCTCTCCTGTGGTGAAGCATAGCTCTATTCGGATCCTATTAGCTATTGTAAGTACGTTTGACTTGGAGCTAGAACAGCTTGATGTGAAGACGGCGTTCTTACATGGTGAGCTAGAGGAGCAGATCTACATGAGTCAACCAGAGGGGTTCATAATTCCTGATAAGGAGAACCATGTCTGCCTGTTGAAAAAGTCGTTATATGGCTTGAAACAATCCCCGAGGCAGTGGTACAAAAGGTTTGATGCATTTATGATTGGTACTGGATATAGTAGAAACCAATATGATAATTGCATCTATTCTAGGGAGCTTCCAGATGGTTCAAAGATTTATTTGTTGTTGTATGTAGATGACATGCTAATTGCAGCTCGTAATAAGGCTGAAATTAGTATGTTGAAAACTCAGTTGGGAAAAGAGTTTGAGATGAAGGACTTAGGTGCGGCAAGGAAGATTCTTGGAATGGAAATTCATAGGGAGCGACATAGTGGCAGATTGTGTTTAACACAACAAAATTATATTATAAAAGTGCTACAACGCTTCAATATGGATCAATCCAAACCAGTTGGCACTCCGTTGGCTGCACATTTTAAGTTATCTTTGAAAGAATGTCCGAGAACTGAGGAGGAGGTGGAGCACATGTCTCGTATACCTTACTCTAGTGCAGTTGGCAGTCTCATGTATGCCATGGTGTGCACTAGACCAGATATTTCACATGCAGTGAGTATGGTAAGGTGTTTATGAGCAAACCTCGAAAGACACATTGGGAAGTGTGGAAATGGATTATGCGGTACTTGAGAGGTTCTATTGATATTTGTTTGGTATTTGATGGTCAGAAGAACCGTGGAGTTGTAGGTTATGTAGATTCTGATTATGCAGGTGACTTGGATAAAAGAAGGTCATTGACAGGCTATATCTTTACAGTCTTTGGATGTACTATTAGCTGGAAGGCGACATTGCAATCAACAGTGGCATTGTCAACTACTGAAGCTGAGTATATGGCATTGACTGAGGCTGTTAAAGAGAGTATTTGGGTGCACGGTCTTTTGGATAGTTTTGGATTGAATCAACATGTACCAATTGTACATTGTGATAGTCAAAGCGCCATTCATCTGGCTAAAAATCCAGTCTATCATGAAAGGACAAAGCACATTGACGTCAGACTTCATTTTGTCAGAGAATGTATCAATAATGGTACTGTTGCAATTCAGAAGATAGCCACAGCTGAGAACCCAGCCGATATGATGACAAAACCATTGCCGATTGACAAGTTTAAGCATTGCTTGGACTTAGTTAATATTTGCAGAGGTTGAAAGCTGTTGCAAAATGCAGCCAAGGTGGAGAATTGTAGAAAAAGACAAACGGTGGCTGTGCATTTTGCAGCCACCGAACGTTGAAAAATCAAAAAGAGATTACTGTGCACATGCACAGTAATGTGAAATACAGTTGTACCACCGAAATATGCACAGTAATATGCACAGTAACTCTCCAAATCTTTCCTATAAATAGAGCCTTCAAGCAGACGGTTTTAGAATCCTGAACTGAGAAGCATTTCCTCAGTTGTAAAGAAAGAAGCAGTGTAGGCTTCTTGTAGTGAGAGAAAAATAGAGAGTGTGTGTAAGAAAATTCCAAGAGTGTAGTGTGAGTATACACTGGGGGGTTTTGGATATATTCTCTAGATCTCTGTAATACTACTAATTGTAGTAGAAGAGAGTCTCATTGGGGATACACTATATTGTAATTACTCTTTAAATATAGTGGAGTATTTTTCGGAGTTTGGCCCGTGGTTTTTCCCTCAAAATTACAGGAGGGTTTTCCACGTTAAAATATTGGTGTGCAGTTATCTTGATCTATTTTGTTGGTGTGAATAGTAACATTTACTATTCATAAATAGTGAAGCGGGTCCCACTACATAGTACTATTCACGTGAATAGTGACGTGGCCCCACTGCGAATTACTATTCACCGTGCTCCGTTTTTCCGTCTCTTCAATTTGGGCGCGCTTCCGCTCACATCCGGAAAGTGTTTATTACACTTGGGGTGTACCCGACTCTGATGATATCATAACACCCAGGCCATAAAAATCAAGAAAATCCTACCATATTATAGTAGTACCTATTTAATGTCATGAATCATATTTCCCAAAAGTTTAAGTTGTTAAGTAAATATACAGGAATAATTTTACATTTAACTCAACCTCTCATGCAAATACTTCTTTTAGGTTTGAAGTGTGAATATTTTTAGATGAATGGAAGCTTAAACTTCAAGATCGACATAGGCATTCACATGCACAATTTATCAATATCTAACTTTTAAAATGATACAAAAGTGTTGGGCAGCATAAAATTATTTCCCAACAAAAAGTAAAGTTTATATATATATTTGAATTTATTAACAATATTTAATTATAACCATGTAATTTACTGGCATATGCATGCAAGTTAAGAATAAAGCAACTAATTAAGCAAATACTCACCGACTTCTTGAGCCCTTGCTGGGCAAGACAGCAAAAGAAGTGCTGTTAATAAACTGCAAGTCAAAACCTTCGCTGAAAGCTTTTCCATTTCAATTACCAACTTTTCGGGTCGATTTGGAGCTAGTGTTTTATTTTCTGGATGTTTGATGTGTATGTGGAGTAGTACTGCAAAGGATCATGGTAGCCTCTGTATTTATAGGCAGCCACAGGGTGTGAAAATAAAATAAGATATCCGGGGCTTTTTTAGTTTTTGATACTTAAAAAATCAACCCCATTATCTTTGTTGAATTGTCTGTCACACAGTTCTAACCTTAAGCTAATTAACAATTTTTTTTCATTGTTCCTTCTATGGCCATATGTTTGTCTTGTCTTTATGATTGAATTCAAACCTGATCAATTATTCCTCTAACTTAGATCAATAACTAAAATTGTAGAGTTGTGCCCACCAAGGGTTTTTGAATGTGCTCTGCTAGGGTTTCCAGTGGAGTGAGTGCTGTCAGTGAGATTTTCACAAAAGTGAGTGTGCCGATTTCGGTTCTGTACGTGGAAGATCCTCTCTCTGCATGGAGGAAGGTACAACGTCTTCGTGGACTCAACAAGGGAATGGAAATAGTGATACAGATTCAGATGAAGTACTATACTTTGATAAAGAGGACGTGCAACATGGAATTGATGATTGCCAAAGAAGTCTATTTGGAAGATTAATGGCAGATAGATCTTTCTCCCTAGGGACAGTGGAGAGCGCTCTCAACGCTATATAGGGTCATCCGGAGGGATTTAGAGTGTTGGAGTTTGGTGACAATATATTTCAATTTTTCTTTGAAAAGGAGATTGATGTAGTTAGGGTGGAATTGGGATCACTGTGGCTGTTCAAGAACTATATACTGCATGTTAGAAGATGGAAAGAGGGAATGAACTTAGAAGAAGAAGATTTCTCACGAGTTCCTCTTTGGGTGCAATTATGGGGACTTCCGGAGTATTGTAAAACAAAGGAACTTGGTGCAAAAATAGGTCAAAGACTTGGTAGAGTGATCGATATAGGATTCTATCAAGTCAAAGGAAAAGAATCTAGAATAATGAAGGTGAGAGTAGAAATTGATGTGATGAAGATAATCAAAAGCAAGATCAGAATTGCAGGTCCAGATAAGAAAGTCATGGAGATAGGGCTCAAATACGAACGAATGGGAGTTTTCTGTCTGTACTGTGGTCATATAGGACATGAAAATAGAAGTTGCTCCCGATTCTTAGAAGATACTGTTAAAGGAGAACTTAAGGAGGAAAAGGTTGGAACAGAAGTGAAGGCAGATTAGGTGGGTAGAAGATTAGATGAACAAAAAGAGAACAGCCACCCTAATATGCAAAGAGGAGGAAAGTACACAGAGGAACAGAAGAAGAAGCCAACACTAGTAAGTTTGCTACAAAGTTTTTCAAATCTCTCTGTTCAAGGAGATCTAACCAGAACCCATTCTCAGAAGGATAGGAGAAGTGTGCTAGAAAAGAAAGAAATGATGGAAAATAAGTAGCTAACTAGCAATAGTGGTGAGAAACAAAAGAAAGAAAGGGAGCTGATTGATATAAGTGATAATGATGCACTGTCTATTACTTTTAATGGAACACTGTTTGTAGGAAAGATGGGAGATATAAGGGAAATATAGCAGAATGGAAACATGATTCCTGATACTCTAACTTTTGCTAGCGGAGTAGAAGAACATAATCAATAATTGAAGAAAGTTAGACTAAAGAATATGGCGAGGAAGGGAGAAAGAACAGGAGCAACAACTCAGGGGGTAAAACGAAGAATGTTGGAGAATATGGAGGTGGATGGTCAAAAGAAGAAATGCATGGATGAAACCATACTGGAAGCAACTGAGGTGAGGGGTGCCAGCCATCAAGAGGCACCCAATGGTCCATGAAGATGGTGGTGTGGAATTGCCGGGGTTTGGGGAGACCCCTGACAATTCACAACATTCAAGGGATATGTAAATCCCACTCTCCCAATGTTGGATTTTTCTGTGAAACAAAAAATCAAACATCGTTTATAGAAACACAGCTCAAGAAATGTGGATTTCATAGTTTATTTTGCTTGAATCCAGTAGGAAATTCAGGTGGTGTAGCTCTAAGTTGGAAAGATGATATAGTTGTTCAAGTCAAGGGTTATGGAGAATTTTTTATTGCAGCAACAATCAAGGATCCAATTCTTCAGAAGGAATGGAATGTGTGGGGTGTTCACTTTCACAGTAATCAGAACATTCGAAAGGGACAATTTGAAGAAATCAAAGAGCAAGTAGTAGGACAAGCTAGGCACAAACTAATTTTTGGAGATTTTAATGCAATTACAGGCTATGGAGAAAAGGAGGGCGGTAGCAACAAATCCTCATCTTCGATTGAAGAATTTGTGGAGTTCATTAATTACTGTGAGCTGATTGATATTGGTATGGTTGGGAATGGATTCACATGGAATAATAAGAGATATGGGAATGGTTTCATCCGTGAAAGACTAGATAGATTTCTAGTTTCATCAAGCTGGAGGATAGAATATCAAGATGCTGTAGTTCAACAATTAGAAGATTCAGGATCAGATCATTCACCTTTGTTGCTAGATATTAAATATCCTGCATTGAGAAGAAGGAAATGTAGATTTCGATTTCAAGAAAGGTGGTGGGGAATGGAGGAAGTTCGGAACATTATCATTGAATCTTGGAAAGAGAAGATGATGGGTTCCCATAGTTTCAAATTGTTCCAGAAGCTAAAATTATGTAGGAAAAATTTGGTGAAATGGCAACAAAACTCTCAAAGTAATTCCAGTAAAAAAATTGCAGAGATCAGCTAGGCGCTGCATATGGAAAAAGAAAAAGGACAACATGCAGTGCAAGAAATAGTGACAAGGCTGGAAAAAGAATTGTTGAATGCAATCCAGCAGGAGGAAAGGTTTTGGAGGGAGAAATCACGGGTGAGATGGCTTAAATGGGGTGATCAAAATACAAAATTTTTCCACCAAAAGTGCCAAGCAAGAAACAAAAGAAACAAAATCCATGGTTTAACCAAGGAAGATGGATCCAGAATCTGCCAACCAGAAGGTATTGCAGAAGTAGCAGTGGACTATTTTAAAGAATCGTTCAAGTCAAGCAATCCCCAAGATCCAACAACAAGCTTTGCAAATTTTGGCAGGAAAATAAATAGCAATATGAACAGAAGTTTGACAAGACCAGTGTCCCAAAATGAAATGAAGAGAGCAACCTTCTCTATAGATCCGGAGAGTGCTCCTGGAGAGGATGGTTTCAGTGCAAAATTTTTCCAATTTTACTGGGATATAGTTGGTGAACAAGTTTATTTGGCAGCTAGGAGTTTCTTTATAGGAGGGAGAATGTTGAGAAGTGTCAACCACACCCAAATTTGTCTCATTCCAAAATCAATTATGCTCAAAATATGACACAAGTTAGGCCAATTAGTTTTTGTTCTGTGTTTTACAAAATTTTATCAAAAGTAATGGTGCATCAACTTCAATAGTTCATGAACAGAATTATTAGTGTTAATCAAAGTGCCTTTGTAAAGGGCCGATTAATCTCTGATAATATTCTAGTTGCCCATGAATGTATGCATTACTTGAAGAATAAAAGAAGTGGATCTTCTTGTGAAATGGCCTTAAAGCTTGATATGAGTAAAGCTTATGATAGAGTTGAATGGAGCTTTCTGTGGTTCATTATGGACAAATTGGGTTTTGATCAGAAGTGGATCAATTGGGTGAAGGAATGTGTGACAACAGTATCTTATTCAGTACTAGTGGATGGACAACCTCATGGTTTTTTCAAACCATATAGAGGGATCCGACAAGGAGATCCTCTATCCCCATATCTTTTTCTTCTTTGTGCAGAAGGTTTCTCTTTTTTGCTTCATCAAGCAGAGCAAAACAGGAGAATTCAAGGTATAAAGATCAATAATTATTGCCCTTCAGTTACACATCTCTTGTTTGTTGATGATTCCCTACTGTTTAACAAAGCTTCCTATGAGCAATGTGATAATATTCTTGAGGTGCTGCAAGAATATGAAAACTACAGCGGCCAGCAAATTAATTTGCACAAGTCTGCCATTTTTTTTAGTGGTAATACACCACATCGGTTGAGAAGCCAATTAGCAGGAAAACTAAATATCCAACATGTGGGAGATCAAGACAAATATCTGGGACTACCTTCAGTGGTTCACAGATCAAAGAAAGCCAATTTTAAGTTTATTAAAAAGAAGGTTGGTAAGAAAATCATGGCCTGGAAGAGGGGACTATTATCTCAGGGGGGAAGATCAGTTCTAGTTAAAGCAATAGGTGAAGCTATCCCAATATATTCAATGGCTTGTTTTAAATTGCCGGATACACTTTTGAATAATTTCCATAGAATGATGGCTAATTTTTGGTGGGGGCAGCAAAGGAATGAAAGAAGACAATGTTGGATCAGCTGGGACAAAATGAGCAGACCAAAAAATGAAGGTGGACTAGGCTTTAGAGACCTGAAGGCAATGAATTTAGCCCTCCTAGCAAAGCAAGGATGGAGACTTCTTATGAATCAATCTTCTTTGTTCTATAAAATTTTCAGAGGTCGATACTTCAATGCTGGAACATTTATGTCTGCAAATATTGGTTCAAACCCCTCTTGGGCATGGCGTAGCCTTTTGGAAGGAAGGAAGGTGCTTGAAAAAGGATGTAGATGGAGTATTGGAGATGGATCAAAAGTTAAGATATATGAAGACCCTTGGCTACCTTCAGTTTATCCATTTTCAATGCCAGAAACTGTCAACAGAGATGAAGATTTATTTCTGGTTAGAGATATTTTGCAACAAAATGGAAACTGGAATGAACAATTGATTAGAACTAAATTTCCAGATTATGTAGCCCAGAAAATTTTGATGATAACACCAACAAGTGATGAAGACAGGTTTGCTTGGAATTATGAAAGAAATGGTAAGTATTGGCCATCAGGATACAACTTTGCTTATAAATTTTATCACCCTCCTGTGGATGCTTACCCAACTTATATGAGTATGAAATCATTATGGAGAAGCATCTGGTCCTTAAAGGTTCCCCACAAGATTAAGCTATTTATCTGGAGATCAGCTTATGAAGGCATTCCCATAAGAGCAGTAATTAAAAAGCGCATCCCAACCATCATGGAGCTGTGTCCTTGCTGTGAAGAATGTTCAAAGTCAGTCTTACATTGTCTACTGGAATGTCGGCGAGCCAGAGTGGTTTGACAAGAAATATCTCTAGATTTTTTAGTTGAGAATCATAGGCAAAATCACTTCAGTAATTGGTGGATTCATGTGCTTCATCTACTGCAGTAAAGAACAAACTGGAAGAAGAATTTCAACTTAGTTGCTATCACTTGCTGGAATGTGTGGAAAGCGAGGAATTTAAAAGTCTTTGAAAATAAAACAACTTCCCATCAAGCTATAATAGAGATGTCAACAAAGTTGCTGGAGGAATTTCAATCTGCTGCTAGTCCTTTCCCTTTATAGTTTCTCAGTCTATGTATTTATCCTACCTTTAGTAGTGATACTTGGCTTAGCCAAATTTATTCTTATGCTAAAAGTCCTTTGGGACCTGATTATTGTATTGCTTCTTTATTATAAATGAATCAATTCATATCTTTGGAAAAAAAAATTATTCCTCTGACTTACTTTGTCTTCATAGAGACAGCATTAAGGTCCTGGAGGTGTTCCAAATGTCACATCTTACCAAATATGGTCACTCACCTCTCTTCAATCTTCACCAAATCGGTTAAATATTATATACTTGTATTGTTCGACATGGTTTTCAAATGAAACGATCAAATGTAATTTTAGGACTTTTTACCAAAAAATAAAAAATAATTAATTACATAAATCCATTGATTTTGGTATTATTTACCAACATATATCATTTTTTGAATTATAGCAATACATTTGACTGTAAAACGTGTTAAAACATATGATACATTTGATAGTCGAACGTATTAAGCAAACTTTACGTATAGTAGTGCAACGTATTAGTGCCACGCATGCTAACAAATGTCAGTCATAAATCGGTTAACTACTAGCTGTTTTATGCTATCTAAAACGTTCAACAACCAAATGTTTTATATGAAACGGCTACTAGCCAAATGTATTAGATCCACAAGCCTATCTTTAAAACCCCTCCCAGATGAATACTGAATGAGAAGCATATGTGAGGAGTTTTTTTTTATTTTTGTTTGCTAAGTGAGTGCTTGAAAAAAAAATGGCAGGGAGGTTTTTTATGGTTGGTTATCACAACTATGAGATAATTCAAAACTCATAAGATGAGGTGTAGTTTTGCTGTCAAAATCCACAACTTGTTAGTGTTCATTCATCTATGACTCTTTTGGAGTTTCATACCAAAATTCTTCACAAGTTGTGTGCAAGAAACAAGCTAAAAATTCAAATGGTGTATCGGCTACCTATGTTGACTGCTGAAGGTACAGTTTTGTATGGAAGTTGCAGCATTAAAAGTGGCAATGATTTGAAGATGATGTTTGATTGTTATAGTCAATTTCCTGACCTTCGTATTATAGCGGTATTCGTAGCTTTGGGAGAGTTGCAGATAATCTCTAATGGAGCCACTGCTATTCAAGCATTTGGTGAATTGTCATTAGCTCAACCTTCCCAGATAATTTCGATGCCAAGTCCAGTGGTCAATGAAAACCTTGAAGAAGTAAATGAGAAAAATGTGATGAGTGGCCCAACATCGAGAGAACTGGTGGTCGAGGTTGGTAGAGAGGTTTCACTTGATAATCCAATTGTTGGGTATGAACCTTATAATCAACTGTGTTCTGTAAATGAGCCAAATGACGGCAAAATTTTATTTACAATGTTATTTGTGAATTATTTTTTTTTCGTTACTTATGTGGTTAAGCTTTTAGTGTTGTCTAAGGTTTGAATTATTTTATTATTTTTTATGAAGTATATGAGCACTCGCTTCCATTGTTAAATGAGAATTAATTTGTTATATTTTTCAATTTTTTGTTGTAAGTTATTATTTATTGTTGTTTAAATCCTTATTTATGAAGTAGTGCAATTTTTTTTTTGAGTCGTTAATGAAATAATTTAAATTCTTTTTCATGCATTAATGTTAGTTTATTATTCAGTACAATTGATTGATTATTTACATTGAATATTATGATATTTTGATATTACTTGAAACTCTTTAGTGTCGCACGATGATAACGATGAGATAATGCCTCCTACCCAATGCCAGCCTTCGACACAATCTCCTGTGTGATGATCTGAAAGTCAGCAGATAGGCCATTATTCAAGTTCGAATATAGAAGCAACACAGGTGACAATGGATACTGGGTTCAAGGACATTGTCATCAGTAGTTGGGATATTATGCAATTATCTGGAGAGCAACTTTTGTAGGAAAGTCAGCAGTTCCCAAATCTAGTAGGATCCCTATCGACTCTAAGCCCAAGCTGGTGGGATACATCTTGTAGAGTGATGGTACACTCTCCACCAAGCAAGTGCAACATGTGCGTCTCAGGGTGCCATTGCTGACAGCAATGTGTTATCATACTCATAAAAAGGAATGTGTGCAGCAGGCCAAAACCCATCTTGTATCAGGTATGGCTCAATACACGGATCCAATTGAACATGCATAAAATCATATTGACCACATAATACTCGACTAGGTAGCATAAAAGAAATAAATAATTTTTAATTTATTTTATTAGAAATATAGTATAAACTAAACCAAATTTCTAAATTCCTATAAACTTTTTTTTTTCAGAAAATAAGTTATTATAAAATCTCTAACCTAAATCCCTAACCTTAAACTACACCAAACTAAACTTACAAATTAAACTATTATTAAACTTGTATATAATATAAATAAAGTTAACTAAACTAAACTAAAGCTACCTACATTACTAAATTCTTATCAAGCTTTATTATTCAAAAATAAAATATATTAAAATCTCAAAGTAAACTAAATTAGTTAAGTAGAACCTCGTATTGCAATTAACTAAACTTACAAATTAGTATTAAACTTGTATAGTATAAATAAAATTAACTAAAATAAACTAAAGCTACATTACTAATTTCTTATCAAGCTTAATTATTCAAAAACAAGATATATTAAAATCTCAAAAGTAACAAAATTAGTTAAGCAGTAGTGAATCTAGACAAAACTAAACTTACAAACTAAAAATAAACATGAATCAATATAAATAAATAAACAAACCAAACATTACTAAGTTCTTAGCAATCTCAAACATTTAAATAAAATTCATATATTAAAATATATAAACTAAATAAAATTAATTAAAAAGTAGAGAATAGAAACTAAACTTGCACACTATACTTCGACATGTATATTAACTAAATTAAATTTATAAATAACTATAAATTAAATCTGTACACTACACTAATTAAACTACATAAACTCAAAAAATTCATGAAACTATTTCAACTAAAAAGTTTCTATAACTACATAAATTAAAATAAATTCACTATACTATTCAAATAAAAAAGTACACTACTTAAATAAATGTATTACACTATTTAAAATAAATAAAATTATAATATTTAACTTAAAGAAAATAACCTATGCATCCAAATTCATGAAGATATGCCCACACTGATCCCAACGATATAGATTACTTTGCCCCATATCCTTTTTACTACTTTTCTCCTTCTAATTTCCAACTTCTTCCCCCTCTGTGTAAAAATCAAAACGAAAAAAATGGTGTGGTGCACCATGTATTTGTATTGATTTTATAGTAGGGTAAAGCCTAATTCGGCTGGTTGACTATGCGCCATTTTAGTAATACAACTAACACATAGCCGTTTCATTTGGTCTGACATGTTGCAACAGTCAATTTGACCCATCTAGTACATTGCAAGGCTAGCCACTTTAAATACTGACATGCACTGTACTTCACCTACTTCGTTTAACTGCAAGTCATATTGCTATAATTCGAAAATAGATGTATGTTGGTAAATAATATCAAAATTGATGGACTTCTGTATTTAATTATTTTTTTTGGTTAAAAAAACTGTAATTTTATATACCATTTTGCTCCGACGAATGATCATCACTGATCAACACAGTTTAATGCTTCACTCTATTGACTGACTCTGCCTATGCTCATGCAGCTGTTGGGCTTTATGGCATAATTTATAATAAAAATTCATGTTTTTCTCTTAAGAAATTGTTTTCACAATTTTTTAAGAGTTCACCGGAACCACCATACGAGAGTCGAACCCTTTCCATGATATCCCTTCCATCGAGGATCGATGCCTTGTTACGTTAAAGAATGTTGCAAACCTTATTATTATTATTTGAAATTGTCTTAACTTTAACTGATTTAAGTAACACTATCAGTACGTAAATTAATCTCCTAAGTAAACTATTGATATTAAAAAAAAAAATACATTTTACATATCCAACTCCCCAAGCATTTACACTAAAGCATATGGACCCAATACTTCAAAAGGGAAAAAAAAAGTAAGCATATCCTAACTCACCAAGTATTCGGCGTAAAGCACTTAGGCCTTTTAAAACTAGCTGAGACTTTTTCTTTTTTAAATTTTTTTAATGAGAGAAAATTATATACGTCAATACACTTGACTAGACTTCTTTTTTAAATTTTTTTAATGAGAGAAAATTATATACCTTAATACACTTGACTAGACTAGAATCCACATCTTGCAATTGGGGACGAAATTGCATCGAGAGTCATAGTAAAATAATAATTTGATAGTATATATGACATTCTAGGTTCAAACCTCATTACGGATAATGTAATTTTGAAGTAAAAAAAAAATTGTTGGGTAAGTTTCAAAAAGTTACTCTTGCCTTTATCTTGTCATGTTCAAACAATTCTATAAGTGAAAATTCTCAAATTGGACCTATTTATGGTAGAATTTGACACTTATTTGTCAACAACAAATAATTGATAAACTCCTTGTGCAGGAGGCCAAACTGCTCTAAACCAGGCGTGATCGAAAAACTTCTGGAGTTTGGATGACAACCTTTGCTTTTCAATATCTCGAAAAACTTCTGTCATCGGCGACATGTTTGAGAGTGAGTGTGTGAGTAAAAATTCCAACTCGCTCTTTTTTTTTGCTATCCTAGGATTAGACTTCCTTTTAATTTTCTAGTTCTTTGTATTTCTTTACAATTCCTGTACTTTATTTCCAGTTTGTCAATCAATTTGCATTCTACATTTCTTCTTCTTCTTTAATTCATCAAATATTACAAATGCACACACACAACATACATATAACACGATCATTTAACATTCTATCATCGCTCATATACAAAATTAGTTTGACACTCAATTCTTTTTGGTGAAGAACCCAAGAGGAGTAGCTTTTCGCTCCCCGAATTGAGATCTTGAAAAGCAAAGGCTATCATCCAAACTCCATAAATTTGTCAATCACGCCTGGTTTAGAGCGGTTTGGCCTCCTGCACAAAGAGTTTGTCAATTATTTGTTATTGACAAGTAAGTGCCAAATTCTGCCATAAAGAAATTGGCACACTCGGTGGGACTTATTGGTTGAAAAGTAATAAAATCGTGTCAAACAAAGAAAAAACAAAGTGTATGCGCTTGCGTAGTGGCACCATTGTGTCAAATATGTCAAGAGCTTCATCCTCATCTGAAGAGGGGTTAAATGAGGGTGAAAATAACCTCCCTCATACTTTAGAGTCTGTCTTGACCCCAATTGGTCAGACAAATGAAAGTATGCCACAAACAAATGTGACTACTACCACTACAATGTGGCCTCTATATGGACTTTCCCCAGGATATGAATCCTCAGGGTATATACCTTCCACATTACCAAACATGGGAAATCTACCAAACATGGGAAATCCATCGAATGTTGGTAATAATGGTATATTTAATAATGTGTAGTTGCATAATCCCCTGTTTCAGAGCCAAACTATGCCAATCATGTCAAGTTTGCCACAATTTGGTACACATTTGCCACAGTTTGGTTTTATCAACCCTCCATTGGGGGGCCCTTCTATAGCTGGAATGGAGCATTTGTCATCAACAAACCCAACCACTACAAGACAGCCAAACACAGGCCCAATTTTCCCTGACATACCTAGAATAGGTGTGATAGGGACTCGTACAAACATGGTTGATTCAATGGCTATATTTAGACGACAAATTGATGAGAGCCATCATGATCTTGTCAATATGTTAACTCAACAAATGGCGACGGTATTAATGCCTTTGATACACCATAGAAATAGGAGAAATAGCATCTAATAAACATTTCAAAATGCATTTTTTCCCTTCCTCATTGACAAAAAATGCTTTTACATGGTTTTCAAAATTGAGACCCAACTCTATTTTGACATGGGCTCAATTAGAAAGCAGTTTTCACAGTCAGTTTTTTTTAGGTGAAACCAAAGCAAGCTTAACCGATTTATTCTCTATTCGACGTTTCACGGGGGAAACTGTCGAATATTATTTAGTCAAATTCAGAAACGCTAGAAATAGGTGTTTTACTCCTGTACCAGAATCTGAGATTGTCAAAATGGCTATTAATGGTCTAGACTTTGATATTAGAAAGAAACTCATCAATCTTTAATTCATAGACCTAGGCCAATTAGCAAAAAAAGTATGTCAAATTGAACAATTAAAAAGAGAAAAAGAGATAATGAGAAAGAAAACACTTCGTCATGAAAAAGAAGCCTATGTCAAAGTAGGTCAATCTGATGATGAGGTCGAAGGCAGTGGTGAAGTTAATGTGGTCGAATTGAAATCAGGGCCAACTTATGTTTGTCGGTCTTTGAGACCCGCTAGAAATAAAGAGAATATGCCATCATAAAAAATTTACTCTTTCGATATTACCAAGGCTGACCAAATATTTGACGTACTTCTAAAAGATAAACAAATAATACTTCCTGAGGGAAAGAAAATCCCCTCAATTTCAGAATTGAAAGGACAAAAATTTTGTAAATTTCATCAATCGACTGGACATGCTACTAACAGTTGCGTTCGTTTTAGGGATTTGATCTAGAAAGCAATTGACGAAGGACGTTTGAAATTCGAAGGGAAAGAAAAGACCATGAAAGTGGATACTGACCCTTTTCAAGTCAATTCAAGCTTCGTCAGGCTAGCTTTTCTCGACATCAATGTTTCTGGATTAGAGAAGTCAAACCTCGAAGCCGAAAAGAAGTTTCGACGTGACTATGAGCTCAATTTTTTCGAGGCCGTCAAACAAATAATCTACCCAAAGGCTGGAGAAGATCTTCTAACACTCCAGATTAAGCAAAAGAATAGAAGTCGAGATGTTTTTCTCTGTCCAAGGTGCAGTGCTATATTTGACCCTACTGCAGCTGCGACATATGAGAAGCAAAAGATTGAAAAGATGATTGCTAAAAAGGAAAGAGAATCTAGAACTGAAGAGAAAAGTAGTAGATAAGTTGAAATTTGATTTTGGTCCTTTTGACCCTAAGTTTTTAAAACTTGGAACAGGACAAGTTAATCAAAAGATGAAGACTGTCATGATGATGGATGGAAAACCCAATAACATGTTAAGTCAAACCCGCGTTCCTCCAGCCAGGGTTGTTCAAAACCAATGGGTCAAGAACATTCACCTTGAAGATGAAGCTTCGTCTTCAAGAAAGAAGAGGAGAGCAAGAAAAAGGTATAATCAAGGGTGAAGGATGAGTTCAAATCCTTATGTTTGGAGGAGGGTTGACAAGAGGAAAAGTGGAAGTCAAACCACTTCCCAAGTGAGCAAACCAAAGTCCTATAAGGGTAAAGGGTTTGTTCCTTTAAAAGATGCGATACAAGACAAAAGGTCCAAATCATCAAATCTTTTGAATCAATTGTCCAATATTACTGAAAAGCATTCGACACAAGAAGTGCCATTGGCACATTATGAAACTGGTCAGAATGACAAGATCATCCCAGAGTATCATCCCTTGTCAAAGGTTGAACAAGGTGGTAAAGTGGTGCCGGAATACCACACACTTACTGAAGAAGATTTGTTGACAAATAATTTTGAAACTGGTTTTGATGATGACTTGCATACCATTTTTAACACACATTTGGTTGCAGTTGTTTCTGTTTTACCTGCAAAGTATGCTGTCGAGGGGGCATATGTCAGAATGGAAGATGATTGTAAGGATATTATTGTAGGAGATGAATGTGTCTTTGTCTGTGAAGATTTCTATGGTGATGGAGTTTTTGAGAAACTAGACAAAATTACTAAAGCTCACTTAAGGCCTTTGCATATTAAGGCAACAATCGAAGGAAAGATGATCAATCGAGTGCTGATTGATGGAGGAGCAGCTATCAGTTTGATGCCAGAATGTATGCTGGTCAAATTCAGAAAAAATGTCAAAGATTTGGTGAAAACCAATGTGGCTGTGACTGATTATAATGGGAAGTCCTCTGCTGCTAAGGGCATTGTGATACTAGATGTCAAAGTGGGAAGCGTCAGTTGAAAAACAATGTTTGTCGTTGTCCCATCGAGAACAAGTTACAATTTTTTGCTCGGACACAATTGGATTCATAGGGTAGGAGTTGTTCCATCGACGCTGCACCAGAAGCTCATACTTTGGAATCCAGAAAGAGGAATCAAAGAGATTGGAGCTGATAACAATTTTTCTACGTCGAGCAGCTGCATATGGATTTCAAGATTTATAGTAAGAAGATCAAGCCTTTGGAGGTTGAAGCAGAGTTCAACCCAGATAAAATTGACAAGTGCATTCTTGGAAATGAAGGCTTGAAATTGATACCCAGGGCCAGGGTCGAAGCGGTCCTAAATTTAGATTAATTTATGGATTTGTCGAGCCAGATGGTTCATTTGTCGGCCTATATAGTCGAACAATTTGCATGCACTTCTGATAGTGCATTACTAGACCGTATTTTTTACTTTGAACCCTTAGGATTTGAGAATACTTCTATTTTATCTGACAACCTTAGGAGTATAAATAAAATTTGTGAAGTGCAGGACCCTCTCGAAGAAATCAACTTAGGCGAAGATGGTGAGGCAAGACCAACATATATAAGCTAATTGTTGCCAAAGGATTTCAAAGCAGAGTTGGTCGAATTGCTCAAGGAATTTAGGGACTGTTTTGCATGGGAGTATGATGAAATGCCTGGACTTAGTCGTCAACTAGTCGAGCATAAATTGCCTCTAAAAGCCAACAGCCGACCTGTCAAGCAAGCACCTTGACGGTTTGCACCAGAGGTAATGAACAAAATTAAAGAAGAAATCGAGAGGTTGCTCAAAGCAAAATTCATTCGGACATCCAGGTATGTAGATTGGGTTTCTAACATTGTCCCTATGATGAAAAAGAATGGCAAACTGAGGGTATGTATAGATTTTAGAGATCTAAATAATAAAACCCCAAAAGATAAGTATCATATGCGTGTGGCAGATATGTTAATTAATGCTACAGCTGGCAATGAAATACTTAGTTTTATGGATGGTTATTCTGGCTATAACCAGATTTTTAATGCTGAGAAGGATGTGTCGAAGACGGCATTTAGATGCCCTGGTGCCCTAGGTACCTATGAGTGGGTAGTTATGCCTTTTGGTCTTAAGAATGCTGGTGCGACATATCATAGAGCCATGAATACCATTTTTCATGAATTCATTGGCAATTTCATGGAAGTTTACATAGATGATGTGGTTGTCAAATATGACAAACAAAAGACACATCTAGAATATTTAAGAAAAGCCTTCGACAGAATGAGAAGAAATGGTTTGAAAATAAACCCTCTGAAATGTGCTTTTGGTGTGACTGCAAGAAATTTCTTGAGTTTTCTGGTCCAGAAAAGAGGAATGCCATCGACCAAAATAAAGCTAAGGCAATATTGGAAGCTTCATCCCTAAGAAACAATAAACAATTATAATATTTTCTGGGGAAGGTCAATTTTATGCAACACTTTATTGCTAACCTGTCTGGCAAAACAAGGATTGCGCCTTTAGTTAAGCTAAAAAAAGAATAGGATTTCGTTTGGACAAATGACCATCAGAAGGCGTTCGACATTATCAAACAATGCTTGACAAATACTCTTGTGATGACGTCGGCAAAGGATGGTAGACCTGTTAAACTCTACATTGCCACCTCTTAAGCAACCATTGGAAGTATGCTGGCACAAGATGATGATAGTGGCAATGAGCAAGTTATATATTATCTTAGTAGAGTTTTGACAAATGTCGAATCTAGGTATAATCCTCGAGAAAAATTATGTTTGTCATTATACTTCGCCTGTACCAAACTCAAATGCTACCTGATTTCGAGAGAGATTCATGTAATTTCCAAAACTGATGTAATAAAATATATGTTGTCATATCCAATTTTGCATGGTTGAATTGGTAAGTGGATGCTTGCTTTGACCAAATTCACAATTAAATACGTACCAGCCAAAGCTGTCAAAGGGCAAATATTGGCTGATTTTTTGGTCAATCATCCTTGTGATTAATTAGACAAGTCAGTTGTGAATTATGTGGGTATAGCCCCTTGGAAATTATACTTTGATGGTTCAAAGCATTGTAGAGGTTTCAGGGTTAGTGTAATGTTAGTTTCTCCAGATCATATTCCCACCAAATTTATGTTTGAACTAAAGTTCCCATGTTCGAATAATGAGGTGGAATATGAAGCCTTAATTATTGGTCTCGACATGTTGTTAGCCAAAGGAGTAAAAAATGTCAAAGTTATTGGTGACTCACAATTAGTCATTAAACAATTGTCAAGAGAATTCAGATGCATTAGTCGAAGTCTATTCAAATATTTTGCGACGATCGCAAGATTGTTATATGAATTTGACACTGTTATGCTTCGACATGTGTCTCGAAACTTGAATTCTGAACCCAGATAGCTTCTAGATACAAAATAAGGCCATCGACTATGGAATCATTTATCACAATTGAGCAAATCTTAGTCCCCTTTGATGAACGTGAAGTGTTTGTCATTGATCATTTAGATGATCAGGATTGGAGAAAACCAATTGTTAAATATTTAAATAATCCAAGTCAAAGTGTCGATTGAAAATTAAAGTATCAAGCTTTGAATTATGTGATTCTTGGTGATACTTTATTCAAAAAAGGGATCGAAGGTGATTTATTGACCTGTTTAGGGGAATCTAAAGCATATATTGCTTTGGTAGAGGTTCACGAAGGGATTTGTGGTACCCATCAAGTAGGACAAAAGATGAGATGGTCCCTTCGTCGACAAAGGGTATTTTGGCCAACAATGGCCAAAGATTGCATGCAATATGCCAAATCTTGTCAAGTTTGTAAAAAACATGGGAATATGCAGCATGTGCCAGTATCAGAGTTACATGCCATTGTCAAACCATGGCTATTTAGAGGATGGACATTGGATCTTATTGGCCAAATCTACCCTCCTTTGTCCAAGGGTCATAAGTTTATTTTGGTCGCTGTCTATTATTTTACTAAATGGGTCGAAACAGTTGCATTAAAAGATGTGACCCAAAATGAAATAATTGATTTCGTTGAAGAAAGAATCATCTATCGTTTTGGAATCCCTGAAACTTTGACCACAAACCAAGGAACAATGTTCACAGGTCGAAAAGTGCTTGAGTATGCTAGTACGAGGTCAATTAAAATGATCACTTTGACTTCTTATTATGCGCAAGCTAATGGTCAAGTCAAAAATGTAAATAAAAGTATTATTGCTTTGATTAAAAGGAATATTGGTCGACAACCTCGAAATTGGCATAATACACTTAAACAGATTTTGTGGGCATATTGCAATTCACCAAAAGGTTCGACAGGGACAAGTCCTTATAAACTTGTCTATGGACATGATGCAGTTCTTCCTGTCAAAATCAATTTGTAATCCATAAGGGTGTCGAAACAAAATGAATTACCTATTAATGATTATTGGTGTTCTATGTTTGATGAGTTAAATAACTTGGAACAAGAACGAGTCGTTGCATTAGAAAATATGATGCGACAAAAAGAAACTATGGCAAAATTTTATAATCGCCATGTAAAAGTTAAAAGTTTGGAGACTTATTTTGGAAAGCTATATTGCCATTCGAAAAGAAATCAAGAGTATTTGGAAAATGGTCCCCAAGTTGGGAAGGACATTTTCGAGTTGATAAAATATTTTCTGGTAATGCTGACGGCCTAGTCGATGTTGATAGTGGACAAAAAATATCGTCAACAATGGCAAATATTTGAAAGCATACAAACCAGTAATATATCAAGTTAAAATGAACAATTGATAATATGCATATGTTGATCGTAAAGGATAAGGCAACCTATATGTTTGACCAAGATAGTATTTGTCAAATAAGTAAACAAAAACAATAAGACTCGACCAAGCGAGTATCTGTCAAATTCATAAAAAGATAAAAGGGTCGACACAGCAAGCAAACTATTGAGAAGATTAGGGAAAGAGGCTGTGAAGTTTTAACTTCAAATCCTGTTGAAGATGTAGAACTATTTCTTTATTCGATTCTGCTTTCTCCAGGGTTAAATTAGCCTTGTAAGCTTGTCTTGGGCAATCTTTTCCTCCTTCGTCAGCTTCTCAAGTCTTTTGTCAAACTTCCCCATGTGTTGTTTTCCTTCTACCACAAGTTTGACAAGATTGTCCTTTCTAGCGGTCAACTCTTGAATCTGAGTTTGAAGAGTCTAAATCTCTTTGACTATTGCAATTTCACGATTCTCTCCTTGTTGTAAACTGTCGACAACCTTGGCTTTTTGACCGTTGATTTTCTCAATATCCTTATTAATCAAATCAATGTTCTCTAAACTCTTATGCCTTTGTTCAGAAGCAGTCTGTATCATAGCAGAGGCATCAAAAGATTGAGTAATAAAGTTCTTGAGAAAACTCACCAAGTATTGGTACTGGTCAGGAAGGGCAGTCTGGGAGAGGGAAGAAATGGCTTCGACTAGTTTGTGTTTGAGATCGCCATCATTGACCAGAGAGTCGAGAGAATGATTAAGGAGGTTCATGATATTGGAGAGAAGTTCGACTGGCAAATCAGTAGTCAAAGGGATGTTCGAAGTTGGAGTAGGCCCTCTCAAGGTCTTAGTAACAGTATTCTTGACACTTCAAGCTTCAAAAATAGAGGGAGTATCTTTGGCAATGATGGAGTTCGACAAGCCTGGTTTAAGGTATTGAGGAATTCCATGTCAAATTCCTCATCATCATCATCATCGTCTTCATCTTTGTTCTAAGGTGGAGGTGGTAGCATGGTTGTGAGAGGCACAACAGCCTGAATAATAGTCATATGAGCAGGAAGATTGACGGGAGCAGATACTGGTGTTGGATCATGACTAGCCTGGTGTTCGACATGAGAAGGGTTGGTGACATCATCGACAGTATAATCATCAACTGATAGATCCCCCCTTGTTCATCATGGCTTCACCCACAGTCTCGTCAAGATTAATTGTTATATCCTAATTTGGGCGGGCACGCTATCAAAAAGAATTGTATTAATATTTGACAATGATCACAATGACATTTGATTGTTAATAAATAGATAGCGAGGTGGTTAAGATTACCTTCCAAATAGGGGAATTTGATGAGTCACCCTCTTCGTCATCCTCAATGTCGACTAAGCCATGAACTCGATCTTTGATTGATGGAGACTCCCTTAGTCGATCACCAGCAGACTGAATGTTTGACCAAAAGGGCTAAATTTAGAGACCATGGACATATGCATATATAGATATAGAGATATTACTTACCCTGTCAGACAATGTAAGTGAAGAAGTCGACGATTTGGAAGGAAGAGTTGACCTAGTCACCTTAGAAGATTTGGAGGCTTTGGTCATTTGTCCTTTCTTAGTCGAATGACCAACCTTAGTCAGTGTCTCAGTTGCCTTGGGCTTTCTAGGTTTGGAAATAGGTGCTTTCCGCTTGCGACCCTGGATGCCCGTGTCATCATTTTCTTCTTCCAAAAAAAAGGGTAACTTAATTAGTCAAAAGTTCATATAAATGGGCCGAGATAGACGACATGCGTAAAAGCAGTACCTTGTTCTGCTTCATCTTCTTGACCATTCTACAAGACACCATAAGAATGTGTCAAAATACGTTGTTTGATTATTTCTAAATCAATGTGGAGGGTGTCATAATATTCACACCACCAGGTAACAAATGATACACTTGGATAAGTGCTAGGCTCTATGGCCATAGGAGAATAAATATCCCTCCTCAACTCATTATCTGATAACCAATAGTTCAACTCTTTGAGGGATGAAACTTCTGAATGACAAAGTTGCTCCTCGGGATCAAGTGTCAATAGTGCAGGAATTGCTTGAGAAAAGAAAAATTGTCGCACCATGAGATTAAGAGCATGTAGGACAACTCCTAAAGTATTTGACCCTGGTAATCCTGAAGGAATAATCTGTGTATAGAGGAAGTTTGAGCAAATGTCGTTGCTTTGATTTTGCCCTACCTTAGTGTCTCGAATTATGGAATGGGTGAACCATGGTGGACCACGGCTGCGATTAACGAAAAGAGTTAGGTTAATTTGGTCAGAACCAAAAAAGAGGCCCCATGTAAATATTGAAAGAAGTGCCAAAACTCATCGAAAGGCTTAGAATTCTTGGGTTTGGCACGAAGCAAAAAATAGAGTCGAGGTCCTTCACAATCTTGATGAATAATAGCTGGAGGAGAATAGTTTAATTGGGATTCGAAGACAGCATTCAGCCAAAGTTGGAGTAACCAGATTGGACCTCCAGGATTAAGGGACTCATTGTTCCCAATTCTTGAGACAAAATAATGAAGTTCATCATAAAGATAGGCCAAAAGTAATTTGGCAAGACAAAGCGTGTTACCTTGATGTAACAACATTGCCAATGGAAGATACATTGCTTGCATCTTCAAACTTCGAGAATCGAAGACAATAGAGTTTAGCCAATATTAAAGGAAAGCGACATGCTCCCTATCACTCACAGAACCAGTCCCTCTATTATTTTCAATAAAAGTTGTGTATGACATGTCAGACATATTTATGGTATATTTGGAAAGATCTCGAGGCTCCATATTAGGGAGAATATCGACTCCCACAGGTCGAAGGCCTGCGATAGCGACTACTTCGAAAAGAGTCAGACCAACCATACCATAGGGAAGTTGGAAAGAGTTGGTAATCGAATTCTAGAAATAAACTGCGGAACCTAACATGCTATTGTTGAATTTAACAAGGTACTTGGATAGCTGGAGAAAGTCATAAATGCCTAAACTTCTCCAGAAGGAAGTTTTTGTTGCTTCTATTCTTTGGAGCCATTCAAGAAAGGGTTTGGAATTCTTAGGTTGATTTCTAAACAACCTCGCATTAAAGCTAAAGTACTTGCAGTAAACTTGGGGGCGACTAGCTAATGGGTCCCTATTTTGGTTGCTTGCCTAGGGGTTAAAATAGGACCTATGTAGGCATGAATATCATAACCTATAGAGAAAGGGAGAAGTACTTGGGAAGCCAATTTGTGAGAATTCTTCGGATCATGGCTCATAGCGAAACCCTCATCTTGATTAATCATTGGTTCTTGGGCTGAAGCTACTAGTTAAAGGTTCTTGGGATCATTAGGAGATGATCCAGTAGGAACATCTTTGGAGGAAACAGATTTAGAAGGAGAAGCCATGAGCACACGCAAGCACGAGTGAGAAAAAGTAAAGAAAAAATGTTTTGGGAGCTCTAGAAGGGGAAGAGAGATTTTGGAAAGAGGAAAGGAAAGATGAACAATTGCGATTCCAAGAAACAAGCGCAAAGGCCTGCAACCTGGAGGTATTTATAACTCTCCGAATAGCTATAAAGCAAAACGGATTGGCCTAAAAACCCGGGGCCATTATGAAATGTGATAGGATTAGTGTGATGGTTCCGATTAGTGTGCCACATTTATGATAACTAGAAGGTTCTCATTTATCTTTTAACAGAAATATTTCAAAATTCAAAATTACAACTCCACAACTTCTCATCGACAAAGTTGCTCTTAGAAATAGGAGTTGTGGGGGGCATCATGTTGGCATCAAATTTCACCAAATGTCAAATTGTCGAACTGATGTTCAACGATGACAAGTTGGAAGATTAGTTAAAGGCCCGACAAACAAGGATTGATAGAATTATAAAATTGACAAACTCTGTTTGTCGAAATTATATGTCAAAAGAGGCCAGTTGACAATTAGTACTCAGTTTAAAAATTCGACTTTGACAATTCTATTATTTGACGTTTGACAAGTCGAAATGTAAGTTTGTCATCTAAGAAGATTCTGAATAATTGGAAGTTAGATAGCTATCACATCCGAAGTTCGACAAGTTGAACTTATGGTTTGTCACTCTAATACTTTGACAATTTTTGAAGATGTTGAAGATACTGTCAGGATAATTGCTTCGCATGTGTTCGTCAAATGACGGTTACTGACGGTTTCCAGCAGTTATTGACAGAAGTATGATAAAAACGTGACAAAGTAGTGGTAAAGGACAAATGACAAAGAAAATAACTGTCAAAACTATGTGGACAACATTCAAGGGTTGCTAGAAGACAAGTGTCAAAATCTTAAAGACTTAGGTTGTCTATAAATACTGAATTCTTACATATTGTAAGGGGTTGGAATTTTTACTCACACACTCACTCTCAAACATGTGGCCAATGACAGAAAAGAGTTCTGAGCTCACTGAGTAATTGTTCTTAACCCATTCCCTTTTGCTTTCCTAGGATTAGATTTCCTTTCAGTTTCTTCATATTTTATGTACTTTATTTTCAATTTGTCAATCAATTTGCATTCTACATTTCTTCTTCTTTAATTCGTCAAATATTACACACACACACATAACACATATAACATCCCATCTTCACTCATATAAAAAACTAGTTTGATACTCGATTCTTTTTTGTGAAGAACCCAAGATGAGTAGTTTTTCACTCTCTGAATTGAGATCTTGAAAAGCAAAGGCTATCATCCAAACTCCAGAAGTTTGTCAATTACGCCTGGTTTAGAGCGGTTTGGCCTCCTGCACAAAGAGTTTGTCAATTATTTATTGTTGACAAGCACCAAATTCTGCTATAAACAGGACCTTTTGATAATTTAGTTACATGGAAAACAACAAAAAAAAAAAAACACATGTCGCAATCAGATACTGTGAAACTGCACGTTGCAACAGTGTTCGACTGTGGGTGATCTGAAATATTGATTT
Organism: Dalbergia cultrata; assembly: GCA_031216105.1. Lineage (NCBI taxonomy): Eukaryota > Viridiplantae > Streptophyta > Magnoliopsida > Fabales > Fabaceae > Dalbergia > Dalbergia cultrata. The sequence goes on along the minus strand of JAVHNL010000422.1, from coordinate 12,180 downwards.
ATGTCGTTTGCTTCTTGTAGTCCTTCCCCAAGGAGATTCCTAAGTTCTGCTTAGTTATTTCCCTGTTGCTCCCGGTTAGGTTGGAATATTTCATAATTAAGGAAATAACATGAGATGTAATAGAACTGAAATGCATAGATAGAATGGGATTAATAGTACGTTATTTTAAAATTTTATTCTATATTGTGTCAAAATCAAAATCAAAATAAAAAAATGATTATATTGGATATGGAAGTAAGAAATTGATCAAATATATCATACAAGTTCATCCATTTTTTATTTTAATTTTTTACATTATTATTATCATTATCCCCGTGAACTCGCACAAAACTTATTTATAAATTATAACTGTAATTCTGGCGAATTTTCTCATTATGGACTGTGGTTTAATTAAGCTGTGATTTTCGCTGAACTAATAAAACTATCATTAAATTATAGGGTCAAAAGGCATAATCTCTTAGTTCACCCATATATGATATGATTTCCGATGACATGGTCGGATCGGTGTAATATGTTATTGTAACATGTCTAAGTTCAATTATCTGTCAAACCAAAAAGAATGTCTCTTATTGGGGTGTAAATATAATGTATAACCCATATATAGTGGAGATATAGGTGTATAATGTGTGAAGTAAACTATCAAAAAAAGAAAAATGTGAAGTAGCAATGACTAAGTGAATAACAAAGACCTAGTACATATATGTGAAAATGTAGTCACTGTGGAACCCAAATTCCAAATCATCTTCTGTAGTCGTGTCTGCACTTGCGGATGCCTTGAATTTGATGATGATATGAAGTGGCAGTGCTGGCGTGAGGGATCATGAGAGAGAATTCGACTTGCATAAATGAGCATAAAATTTTAATTTTCTTGCTGCGCCGAGTGGGTTGTCCCATACTTGATGCATAATTTAATAATTTGGATTAAAATATGATTTATTTGTGAAATTAGTCATTTTAAAAAAATTCAACTTGGAGGAAGAGACGGAACAAATAAAATTGAACTTTTACAAATAGCAAATTATACATGTGGGATCAAATTTTTTACACCTAATTGTGAGATGCCTTGCGATGATCTATGTCGCTTTCCAACTTTTTTTACTGGACTAGACAGCTAGACAATTATTTGCAAGTCCAATGACATTAAACAGAACAATTTTTTTTTCCTAATTGAATTATGAGAAGCTGTCAGATTTTTATTGCACGAGATAATGCATGATAACCCGAAGTGGCGGTGCTGGTGTGAGGGATCATGAGAGAGAATTCGGGCTTAGAAAAATGAGCACTAGAATATTTTAGAAACTATTTAGTTTAAATTTTTAATCTTTATTTTTAATTTTTTATATTTTATAAAAAAAATTAAAAATTTAAAAAATATGAATTTTAATTTTTAATATTTTCTTCATAAAATTCTAAAATCTGAAACCAAATATATGGATAATTTTCTTGTTGCGTCGAGTGGGCTGTTCCATAGTTGATAATTTAGATTAAAATATAATTTATCCGTGAAAGTAGTCATTTAAAAAAAATTCAACTTAGAGGTAGAGTCAGAACAAATAAAATTGATTTTTTTACAAATAGCAAATCATACACGTGGGATCAAATTTTTTACACCGAATTGTGAGATGCCTAGACGATGATCTATGTCGCTTTGCAACTTTTTTTTGCTAGACTAGACAGTCCAATCACACTAAACAGAACAAATTTTTTTCCCCTAATTGAATTATGAGAAGCTGTCAGATTTTTATTGCACGAGATAATGCATGATGACCGGAAGTGGCGGTGCTGGTGTGAGGGATAATGAGAAAGAATTCGACTTAGATAAATGAGCATGAGAACATTTTAATTTTCTTGCTGCGCCGAGCGGGCTGTGCCATACTCCCATACTTGATGCATAATTTAATAATTTGGATTAAAATATAATTTGATTTGTGAAAGTAGTAATTTAAACAATCAACTTGGAGGAAGAGATAGAACAAATAAAATTGATTTTTTTACAAATAGCAGATTATATACGTGGGATCAAATATTTTGTAGAGTTAACACCAAAAATGGTTCCTAACAATTTCATTAATGGACAAATTGATTCTTGAAAAAAAAAATAGTGTTGAGATCCTTCACAATTATAAAAATAAAATATTATAAATCCCTGACAATTACAAAAATAGGTCGATCAGGATGTGTCATGAGTTGGCCGAGGCAATGAAGATGGCAAAGAATCTCAGTTGGGAGAGGATGGAGCTCATCCAAGAGGAATTGGAGCTCGGTTAGGAGGGAGAGGAGCTCGGCTGAGGACGCGAAGCTTCGCACTGACAGGTGGCCAAGACTAACAGGCATATGATGGGGTTAAACAGAGACGTCAAGGACCAATTTGTCTGTCAATGAAATTGTTAGGGACCTATAGTGTCCTTTTTGCTTATTAGGGACTAATTTGTTCATCAATAAAGTTATAGGGACCAATTTAGGTGTTTGGTCTTTTTTACACGGCATTGTGAGACGCCTTGAGGATGATCTATGTCACTTTCCATTTTTTTTAATTCTTTCTACACAATTATTTACAAGTCCAATGACACTGAATGAGTAAAGTGTCACTTTAGTCCTTAAAATTGTAAATATATTTTACTTTAACTTCTGAAATTTTGAAAGTAACTCTTTAGTCCTTGAAATTGCGTTCTGTAAGTTATTTTAGTCCCTAGTTAAATAACCGTCAGTCAACCATAACATTTCACTGATGCGGCACGTTAAGTGACACATTCTAAGAGGTAGCAGAGGTAAAGATGGCAAAGGAGCTCAGGTGGGAGGAGGTAGAGGTCAATCGGCATGTGTCAAGGCTCGGCTGAGGTGGCAAAGATGAAAAAGAAGCTCGGCTGAGAGTAGGTAGAACTCGTTCAAGAGAAATAGAGCTTGGCCAAAAGGAGCCGGAGCTTGGCTGAGGAGGCAAAGCTTGGCTGATAGGTGGTGAATCAATTAGAGATGGCAATTAAGCATAGCCAAGAGGAGAATGAGCTTGGCTGGCAGTTGATGAGGTCAACAAAAGATGGCAAAGAGCTCGGACAAGAGGTGACTGAGCTTGGTTAATGTGCCATGTTGGAAAAATGTAATGATTGATCGACGATTGTTTGACTAAGGAATTAAGTGATCTACGGAATGCAATTTCATGAACTAAAAAGTCATTTTCGAAATTTTATGAAATAAAATGAAGCACGCTTACAATTTCAGGGATCAAAGTGATATTTTATTCAACACTGAACAATTTTTTTTTTTCCATATTGAATTATGAGAAGCTGTCATATTTTCACTATTGCATGAAATGATGCCTGATGACCAAAAAAGGTAGATTTATTTCCTTGATTTAGATTGATATGATACCTTGATAGATCCGATCTGCACAGGATGTTTGTGGGAGTGGCGCAAGTCCCGACAAATTAATGGGGGCCTCCAACTGAGTTCATTGTTGTGAGGCCGAGGTCCTTGGTCCATATTCCTATATCAATATAATTATAAATATCAATGTTCATAAAATTGTTTGGTTGAGTTTAATTTTTATTAATATTCTACTATAAGTTAAAGAACTTAAAATTTACCAATGAAAAAATTAATAGGCAAATATTTCTAACTTAGCTCTTTTTTGTGTATTTGTGTAAAATGATTTTTTTTTCTACTTTGACAAACTAATAACATAAAGATTATTATGCATGAAATACTAAGTAATTGAATGTGATGGATTTTTATTCAATTTTTAATTTTCTTTTTCACTCCTGTCGTCTTTTAGTTATTCTCTTTAATTTAATTCTATTTATCGAAAGTTTGATTTTAATGTAGTAATTATAGACATTAAGAGCCCAAACAAATAAAATATGTTCCGTAAATTTTCGCTAAAAATTTAAGAAAAAAGGTACCTTTTTAAATCTCCATGTCAAAAACTAGAAAAATGAATTTATACTATATATCTATATTTTATTTTAAAATTTATATTTTGTTCAAGAAATTCTTAATATTATTTTGGTCTTAGCACATGAAACTATTAAAATATTTTTATTTTTAAAAATAATAAAAATATCCGCCTTCTTTTTCTTGATATAGAGTTAATCATGCTCTAAATACTAATGCAAGCAATGAAATAGTCATAGTATTTTGATTCAATTCATCATTTTGCATACACAGGATGAATTCTATAAAATCGATGTTAGGATTATTTAAAAGCTGATTGTATTTAGGTCATTATTATAAAATTAAATTATCATATTAAAAAAAATATATGTTTTCTTTCATATATTTTGAATTTAAATGTTACGTTTTATGGATTAAAAAAATATTGATACAATATAATTAAATTCAAATATATATAAATAAAAAGGTATGCCTTTTTTAAAATTTTTTAAATGTTAACATAAAAAAAATAAGAATTTATTTAAATAAACTGAATTTCAACTATATATAATTTTTTAAAAATTTATATTTTTTCAATGAGAATTTCTATTTTTCTTATGAACTATGAAAAATACTAGCTTAGTTATTATGATTTTTTCTTTTAAGATGTTCAAGTTATTTTTATATTTAAATATACATAATTTTATTTAAATTTTGAATTATATAATATTTAATATTTCTATATATTGTAAGTTTATTTTAACATTTATTTCAAATTAAAAATAATTTTATTTAAGTGTCTTTATACTAAAATTTATATGTTATATTTTTTAGGTTTTAATTAAATTTATAATTATTATATAAATATATCATGATAATAAAGCATACAACACAGGGACCGCAATGGCTGGTTATTGATAAGTTATTAAATAATGTAAGACTTAGAGGGTATTTGTTTGTGATTTTTTCAGCTCAGAATTATTTTTATTAAAAAATTACTTTTTGTAGAATTAAATAATTTTTTTAAAATAATCAAAATATCAAAAATCAACTTTCAATTTTTTTATAAAAGCTAAAAGAGTAGTTTTTGAAAAAAAATAATTTTTAATTAAATATAAAATTTAAATTTATAATTACTTTTTTCAAAATTTCAAACAAACATACCTTTATTTTAGTTTATTTAAAAGTAAGTTCATTTGTTTTTAATATTATATATAAATAATATTTTTATTTAATTTTAATATACTCACATTACAAAAAGAATGATAAATTATACTCATATTTTTTGAGATTTGTCAAGATACAATTTGACTCACTTCTAATTATCTAGCTTATACTCACCTCCTCTAATCACATAAAAAAAAATGAGCATTCTACAATGGGGAGGGTTAGATTATGGAGTATGATGGGGAGGGTAGGCTACAGCAATTTTACAAGATTGGAGGTGTCAGTAAAGGAAATGTGAGGAATGTTGAAATACTTGAGAATTTTTAGATCCACCTCATGGGGTCATTTTTTTCAATTTGACGGGGGGAGACAAAATTTTCCATGAAATGGGTTAGTTTGACTAATTACATGGTTATGATGTATGAAATCCTGTTAATGGTAGGATTTCACGAAATCTCGCCAGGATTTTGCTAGTAAAATATTATTTTTTAATTCAAAACTTGACGACGACAAAATTTGAATAATAAAAATAATATTTTTTTAACCAAATCTTGCCAATGGCAATATTTGAAAAATGAAAAATATTATTTTTTAAATTAAATCTCGTCGTAAACATCATATTTATATAAATTTCTACACAATCTTATATATAAGGAATTATTAAATTAACCCACCATATAAAAAATAAAAAACCCCACCTCGTGTCGTCTATATAATATTAAAGTGAGAATTTTTAAATCCACTCTTAAAAGTCACGCTAATATTTTTAAATACAGCAACCATGCATGTCGCAATCAGATATTGTGAAACTGCACGTTGCAACCGCGTTCGATTGTACTAGGTGATCTGAAATATTGATTTATGTCGTTTGCTTCTTGTAGCCCTTGCCCAAGAAGATTCCTAAGTTATGTTTAGTTATTTCCCTGTTGCTCCTATTAACTCAGGTTAGGTTGGAATATTTCATAATTAAGGAAATAACATGAGATGTAATAGAACTGAAATGCATAGATAGAATGGGATTAATAGTACTTTATTTGAAAATTTTATTCTATACTGTGTCAAAATCAAAATAAAAAAATGATTATATTGGATATGGAAGTAAGAAATTGATCAAATATATCATACAAGTTCATACATTAATTTTTTATTTTTATTTTTTACATTATTATTATCATCATCACCGTGAACTCGCTCAAAACTTATTATAAATTATAACTGTAATTCTAGCGAATTTTCTCATTATGGACCGTGGTTTAATTAAGCGCTGATTTCGCTGAACTAATAAAACTGTCATTAAATTATAGAGTCAAAAGGCATAATCTCTTTGTTCACCCATATATGATATGATTTCCAATGACATGGTCGGATTGGTGTAATATGTTATCGTAACATGTCTAAGCTCAATTATCTGTCAAACCAAAAAGAACGTCTCTTATTGGGGTGTAAATATAATGTATACCCCATAGATAGTGGAGATATAGGTGTATAATGTGTGAAGTAAACTATCAAAAAAAGGGAAATGTGAAGCAGCAATGACTAAGTGACTAAGTGAATAACAACCACACAGGGCCTAGCACACGAATGTGAAAATGTAGTCACTGTGGGACTCAAATTCCAAATCATCTGTCTGCACTTGAAGATGCCTTGGGATTTGATGATGATATGAAGTGGCAGTGCTGGCCTGAGGGATCATGAGAGAGAATTCGACTTAGATAAATGAGCATGAGAACATTTTAATTTTCTTGCTGCCCCGAGTGGGCTGTACCATACTTGATGCATAATTTAATAATTTGGATTAAAATATAATTTATTTGTGAAATTAGTCATTTAAAAAATTTCAACTTGAAGGAAGAGACAGAACAAATAAAATTGATTTTTTACGAATAGCAAATTATACATGTGGGATCAAATTTTTTACACCCAATTGTCAGATGCCTTGACTATGATCTATGTCGCTTTCCAATTCTTTTTACTAGACTAGACAGCTAGACAATTATTTGTAAGTTATTTGCAAGTCCAATGACATTAAACAGAACAATTTTTTTTTCCTATTTGAATCATGAGAAGCTGTCAGGTTTTTATTGCACGAGACAATGCATGATGACCGGAAGTGGCGGTGCTGGTGTGAGGGACCATGAGAGAGAATTCGGGCTTAGAAAAATGAGCACTAGAATATTTTAGAGGGGTTTCGTTTGAATTTTTAATTTGTAGTTTTTTAGGTTTTATAAAAAAATATTAAAAATTTTGAAAAGTATAATTTTTAATTTTTAATTTTTTTCATAAAATTTTAAAAATTAAAAAATTAAAATTAAAATTAAAAACTGAAAACTGAGATTGAATATATGGGTAATTTTCTTGCTGCCCCGAGTGGGCTGTTCCATACTTGATGCATAATTTAATAATTTGGATTGAAATATAATTTATTTGTGAAATTAGCCATTTGAAAAAATTCAACTTGAAGGAAGAGAGAGAACAAATAAAATTGATTTTTACAAATAGTAAATTATACACGTGGGATCAAATTTTTTACACCTAATTGTGAGATACTTGACGATGATCTATGTCGCATTGCAACTTTTTTTTGCTAGACTAGACAGCTAGACAATTATTTGTAAGTTATTTGTAAGTCCAATGACATTAAACAGAACAATTTTTTTTTCCTATTTGAATCATGAGAAGCTGTCAGATTTTTATTGCACGAGACAATGCATGATGACCGGAAGTGGCGGTGCTGGTGTGAGGGACCATGAGAGAGAATTCGGGCTTAGAAAAATGAGCACTAGAATATTTTAGAGGAGGGTTTCATTTGAAGTTTTAATTTTAATTTTTAGTTTTTTAGGTTTTATGAAAAAATATTAAAAATTTTGAAAAGTATAATTTTTAATTTTTAATTTTTTTCATAAAATTTTAAAAATTAAAAAATTAAAAATAAAAATTAAAAACTGAAAACTGTGATTGAATATATGGATAATTTTCTTGCTGCCCCGAGTGGGCTGTTCCATACTTGATGCATAATTTAATAATTTGGATTAAAATATAATTTATTTGTGAAATTAGCCATTTGAAAAAATTCAACTTGAAGGAAGAGAGAGAACAAATAAAATTGATTTTTACAAATAGCAAATTATACACGTGGGATCAAATTTTTTACACCTAATTGTGAGATACTTGACGATGATCTATGTCGCATTGCAACTTTTTTTTGCTAGACTAGACAGCTAGACAATTATTTGTAAGTTATTTGTAAGTCCAATGACATTAAACAGAACAATTTTTTTTTCCTATTTGAATCATGAGAAGCTGTCAGATTTTTATTGCACGAGACAATGCATGATGACCGGAAGTGGCGGTGCTGGTGTGAGGGACCATGAGAGAGAATTCGGGCTTAGAAAAATGAGCACTAGAATATTTTAGAGGAGGGTTTCATTTGAAGTTTTAATTTTAATTTTTAGTTTTTTAGGTTTTATAAAAAAATATTAAAAATTTTGAAAAGTATAATTTTTAATTTTTAATTTTTTTCATAAAATTTTAAAAATTAAAAAATTAAAAATAAAAATTAAAAACTGAAAACTGTGATTGAATATATGGATAATTTTCTTGCTGCCCCGAGTGGGCTGTTCCATACTTGATGCATAATTTAATAATTTGGATTAAAATATAATTTATTTGTGAAATTAGCCATTTGAAAAAATTCAACTTGAAGGAAGAGAGAGAACAAATAAAATTGATTTTTACAAATAGCAAATTATACACGTGGGATCAAATTTTTTACACCTAATTGTGAGATACTTGACGATGATCTATGTCGCATTGCAACTTTTTTTTGCTAGACTAGACAGCTAGACAATTATTTGTAAGTTATTTGTAAGTCCAATGACATTAAACAGAACAATTTTTTTTTCCTATTTGAATCATGAGAAGCTGTCAGATTTTTATTGCACGAGACAATGCATGATGACCGGAAGTGGCGGTGCTGGTGTGAGGGACCATGAGAGAGAATTCGGGCTTAGAAAAATGAGCACTAGAATATTTTAGAGCGGGTTTCGCGCGAGATAATGCATGATGACCGGAAGTGGCAGTGCTGGTGTGAGGGATGATGAGATAGAATTCGTCTTAGATACATGAGCATGAGAACGTTTTAATTTTCTTGCTGCGCCGAGTGGGCTGTCCATACTGCCATACTTGATGCATAATTTAATAATTTGGATTAAAATATAATTTGATTTGTGAAATTAGTCATTTTAAAAAAAATTCAACTTGTAGGAAGAAATGGAACAAATAAAATTGATTTTTTACAAATAGCATATTATATATGTGGCATCAAATAGTTTATTAAGTAAACACCCAAAATGGTTCCTAACAATTTCATTAATGGAGAAATTGATTCCTGACCAAAAAAAGATAGTGTTGAGATCCTTCACAATTATAACAACAGAACACTATAAATCCCTGACAATTACAAAAATAGATCAATTGGGATGTATCATGGGTTTACCAAGGCATCGAAGATGGCAAAGGATCTCAGTTGGGAGATGGTGGAGCTCATCCGAGAGCAATTGAAGCTCAGTTGGGAAGGGGAGGAGCTCGACTGAGGAGGCGAAACTTGGCAGTCTGACTAGTGACCAAGACTAACAGGCATATGATGGAAGTTAAACAGAGATGTCAATGACCAATTCGTCTATCAACGAAATTGTCAGTGACCTGTTGTGTCCTTTTTGTTTTTCAGGGACCAATTTGTTAATCATAAAGTTATAGGATCAATTTAGGTGTTTCGTCTTTTTTACATGGAATTGTGAGACACCTTGACGATGATCTATGTCGCTTTCCAATTTATTTTTTTTAATTTTTTGCTAGGCTAGACGGCTAGACAATTATTTACAAGTCCAATGACACTAAACAAGTAAAGTGTCACTTGGTCCTTGAAATTATAAGCATGCTTTACTTTAGTTTTTGAAATTTCGAAAGTAACTCTTTAGTCCCTGAAATTATATTTCGTAAGTCATTTTAGTCCCTGGTTAAACAACCGTCAGTCAACCATTATATTTTGCTGATGTGGCATATTAAGTGATAGGTGCTAGAAGGTAGCAGAGGTAGAGATGGCAAAGAAGCTCAGCTGGGAAGAGGTAGAGGTCGATTGGCATGTGTCAAGGCTTAGCTGAGGCGGAAAAGATGAAAAAGGATCTTGGCTGAGAGAAGGTGGAACTCGATCGAGAGAAATAGAGCTTGGCCAAGAGGAGGCGGAACTTGGCTGAAGAGGTAAAGCTCGGCTGACAGGTGGTGAGTCAATTAGATATGACAATTAAGCTCAGGCAAGAGGAGAATGAGCTTGGCTAGTAGGTGATAAGGTCAACCAGAGATGACAAAAGAGCTCATATAGGAGGTGACTGAGCTTGGTTAATGTGCCAAGTTAGTAAAATATAACAATTGACCAACGATTGTTTGACTAGGGAATAAAGTGATAAACGGAATGCAATTTCAGGAGTTAAAGAGTTAATTTTGAAATTTTATGAACTAAAATGAAGCACACTTACAGTTTCAGGGATCAAAGTGACACTTTACTTTACACTAAACAAAACAATTTTTTTTTTCCATATTGAATTATGATAATTAGCTGTCTGTCGCAACCGGGATCGCGACGGGACGGCGAACAATGAAATTCATTTTGAAATGGAGTCGCCACCAAATTTTTATTTAATTGGGGAAAAATTATGGAAAAACCCATTTAATTTAAAGAAAATGATCTTTGAAACTAGATCTGAGCTCGGGAGTCGGTTATGCTTAGGGAAGGGTAGGAACTTAATCCTACAGCACCCCTAATACACCCGTCTTTAGACGGTACCTTAATTAATTGTGCAAATTATTAATAACCTTTCAAAATATTTATTTACATTTTCATTTTAAGAAAATTATAAAGGAAAATATTTTTTAGAATAAGAAAATTTCGGAGTACCAAACTGTCACAGCTCAGGTATCCATAATATTGAGTTAATAAGCCGTCACGGCTAAATTAACATATTTATTTGAAATAAAATATATACATTTCAATGATTAAGATAACAAAGAAAGAGTAGAATAATAATAATAATAAATAAATAAATATTTACAATAATAATAATAATAATAATGAACAAAATATTTACATGCAAAACTGAATAAAATAATATTATAAAATTTAATTTTAGTTTGAAAATTTGAAACATCAAGCTGTCACAACTTAGATGTCCAAAATATTCAGTTAATAAGCCGTCTCGGCTAAATTAACATTTTATTCAAAATAAAATATTTAACAAATAATTGATTAATTTACAATTTAAAGAATAAAAAGATATTAAAGAAAATATCTACAAGTAATACAAATTATAAAAATCTAATTTTTATTTGAAAATTTAAAACATCAAACTGTCAAATGGATGTTTAACTGAGTTAATAAGCCGTCACGGCTAAATTAACATCCTCATTTAAAATAATTTGATTATCAGCTGAAATTAGAAATAATACATAACAATAAAAGACAATAAATATTTATAAATGAACAAAAATAATAATAAATATTTACAAATCAAAAATGAAATAACATAAAATAACCTAATAAAATCTAATTTTGACTTGACAGGAATCACCTGCTCCTACGTATCCTCTGGTGCGATGAGGAATTCAAAGTCACGTAGTTCTTTAAAATGAGTAGGTTGATTGACTTTATTTTATTTTTCTTTTTAAAATAATTTTTAGAATATCAAGCTGTCACAACTAAAATATTCTTTGAATTTAGAATTAACAAGTCGTCACGGCTAAATTAACTCTAATATTAGAAGCTGAGTCATTGATCACTTGCATTTTCATTTTAAAAGCCAAGACAAATTTTCATGACACAAATAGAATGTTTATTGTTTATTAAAAGAAAAGAATTGACTCAATTCAAAATCGAAATAAAAACAAACATAATAAATCCAAAGGCCAAAATATAAATAAAATAACAACAAGAGCCTAAATATTCCTACATCCATTCCCTCTTCTTCTTTTTTTTTTTTTTTTGAATAGCCCAATTATTTCATCAATTCTTTTGCTCTTTTTTTTTTTTAAAAAAAAAATTAAATTCTCCCACCATTGGGCTTCTTTATTTTCAGATTTAAACAACCCAATTATTCT